>OX463844.1:13218070-13443368 GCA_949825065.1 Odontocerum albicorne
TGTTAAATTTTTAAAGCTTAATCAGTTGTTACTTTGAGTTATCTAGAATTGTCATTTTTTTCAATTGATTTTATTATATTGACTTATATTATTGCATAGTGACTTTGGTTTTGTGACATTAATTATCCTAGATTGGATGGATTTTTTGCCTATTTAATAAAAAATCATGTTAGATTATTTTTAAAACGGTGATATAACTAACGGATAGTAAATTAATACGATTTTTAACACGTAATTACTGCTATTGTTAAATTATTAATATAACAATGAAAAAAAAAATTTCTTCCACTCATCAAATTATAGTTCTACAAGCCTTGATCACGGTAAACCCTGAAATGCTTGGTCAAGATATTTTTAAATACAAAAAAAATCTCCCTTTCGTTTATCATATATCACAGTTGGCGGCGCCCCTGAATTTAGTAAATAACAACGATAAATACAAAATAACGAAACGGCGTTTTCAATTCGCTCGAGATATTTTAATACAAATTAGTTTAAAACTTGGTCAAAATTCAATATTTTGTATTTGTATCAATCTTTGAGCAGCAGATCGCGTGCTTGTTGGGATAATATAAGCTATTGGCGGTTGTTCCGGTAATATTTTTAGACAAAAAAGTATTTTTACATTCTATTGCGCTATTAAATATTCAAGACCTTCCAATAGGGCGTTTCAACGCTCTTTTTTAAATAGTCAATCCACCAAAATAATATGAATTGTGCCATCAAATTCAAGTAATTATATAAGTCAATATAATAAAATTATTTTTTTAAATGACAATTCTAGACAATATAAAGTTTCAGTTGATTAAGCTTAAAAAAATTAACAATCGATCTATAAGTGGAAAAGTTCCATCCACGAAGAAAGAAGAAACGCAACATTCATTGGACGCGGCAAAGATACGACTTTTAGTAAATCAAATTTGTTTCGCAAAGGGCAACCGAAAAATACATGATCTATAGTTTCATCATCCAGACCACACTCGCGGCCGGGATTCTTCACAATATTTACAACGCTTATGATTTTAATAATTTGTTCATTTGAGATTTTTTTTTATTTTAAAAAGACTTATTGCTACGTAGAAATTTATTACAATCAACCTGAAACATTTTAAAAAGGCTCATATGAAAAATAAACATTTTTTCGAGTTTCATCGGTGTCCTTTCCAAGTTCTGACGAATTATTATAGTCTTTTGTATTTTATATTAGAAATATTAGATAAACGATTACCGTGGCCCAGTTGGTTCAACTACTTTCGACCGAAATTCGATTGATACCAACGCGAGGATTGCGGGTTCAATTTCCGTTGGTACCCATTTTTTTTTAAATGACTCCAGTCTGGTTCATACTTGGCTAGGTGGCTTACGAGTACCGGGTTTGGATCCATTTAATTGAAACAAAAGAACAATTTTTTTTACAAATGAAAATACTAAAATATATCTTCGCAGTTTTATAGATAGAATTCTGTATTAGTTTTTTTCCGAATATAAATGGTAGTTTAAATAAAAACCACAAATTCAAAAGTTATGAACAAAAAAGCTACAAACAGTTCAAATATAAAATGGCAGTATATATGCTAAAAAGATCTAATCCACATTTTATCTATTTTGAAATAATTGAGAAAACATGACATCACTGTGTATATGTAGAATCAAAATAAATTATGATGAAATTTAAACATATATTATACATTTTACTGTCTAGATTTTTTCACACACAATTGTATAAGATTGTGCAATGGATAAATTGTCGGTTGGATCCAGTTTGCATATAAATTTTGTATTATTTTTTACATTTTAATGTGCGTGCTCCCTATTGTTGTCCACTGATACTACGCTCTTCAGCATCACTACACCGCCATTTTTTTTAAAGAAGATCATGCACAGGGGTTAAAGATCATGCAAAAAGTTTCAACAGCGTAATAAGAAATGGGCATTATGATTTATTTTTATCAAACACTGTTTATTCCACTTCTTTGTAACGGTATAACCCTACCGGTTTCAAGGCTTTCACCTCATCTTCACTTTGCGCTCCCCTGAAGATGAGGTGAAAGCCTTGAAACCGGTAGGGTTTTACCGTTACAAAGAAGTGGAATAAACAGTGTTTGATAAAAATAAATTACAATGTCTTTAAACCTCCACAACGTTAATGCCTTAACTATAAACAACATATGGGCATTATAACTTTCTCAAGTAAAATGACATATTTTCATACTTGATATGCATAAATTGATATGAAATATTTTTTTACTCTATATTCTAGGTTGCTCTGGGAGAGCTTGAAGAACAACGCTTAACCGTGACTGCTTTGGAAAAGACCCTCAGTGGGCTTTCTGCCCCGGCAGACGGTACTGACGTAGCAGACCTCTCGGCACAACTTGCAGCTATCACCACGAAAATCATCACCCTACAAGCTCAAGCCGAAAAGGGAGCCAAGGCCTTGCAGGTAACTTATGTCTTTTAAATATTCTTGCGCTAGTTCTATAAGTCTACAGGGTTCAACTGATGATTCAATTGTATCAGTAAACAAGCATCAAATGGATTTTGAACAAGGTTTATTACATGGTGTATTGTTAAAAAAATCATACTCTGGTCATAGTTTATGACACTCATTCAAGACTGCTTTTTATTTCATATTTATTTCACTTTGCTTTTTATTTCATAAAGAACAGTTTTTAACTATTATATTTTATTTTTATTATATTATTTAACTGTTACTTAATAAATAGACATGGAATGAGATAAAAATAAGAAATCAATAGTGGACAAAAAGTTCACTATGCACTAGACATTGACACTTGCAATATTACCAAGAATTTAAAAACAGATTTTTCAATAGGCTTCTTATTAAGCATATAAATTTAAGTACATATTTGTATAGTATTAAAGAGGGATCATTTGGACATAAGACTTGTATCCAAAAGTGTAAAAACAGTATGAAATACTTAAAAGTCAATTGATTAGAAAACGATAGTTTAAAAAATGTATTCCAAATAGCTGGTGTAAATTTCACAAATAGCATCTAATTTTCTAAATAATATGTTAATTTTTGTAGATCATGTGCTAATATTTATTTATTAATTTCATCCATGGTCGATATGGACCTCAAAATGATGTCGTACAATTTTTTTCAACCAATGAAATTGAGTCTTAAAATTTTTAATTGTATGAGCATCATGTCTAGCTGGAATAACAACTACTGATATACAAACACCTTTTTTAACAGAAAAAATTATCATTGGGATTTTTGTGTTAAAAAAGGTGTTTGTGTATTTGTGAATTCAAAGCTAAATTTAAAATCATTAAGATTAAAAAATCATGTTTTTTTATTTATAATGTATGTTTTGTATTCCAGGCTGCGCAGAAAGAGAGAAATCGTCAAACGGAAGAACTCCTACAGTACCAAATCTTATTAAGTGAAGTGGAAAAATGGCTCTTTGATATAAAATTGATTCTTCAACAAGATGTTAAAGATCAACAGCCTGATAAAATTAAAACAATCATCAAGCAATACGAAGAGAGTAAAGAAGAATTGAAAGCAAGAATTATCAAATTGGAATATCTCATAGAATTTTGTGAACCACTTCAAACCAATTCAGACACAGAAAGTCTCGTAGAAACATTGCTTGGCCAACTTCAAAGTACACTTATAGTATTAAAAGATACAGATAAAATATTCACTACAAAAATTGATGATCTTAACCGTTTATTGATTAAACTAGAAGAAGTGCAACCAGAACCGATTGAACCAATTGTTTGTGAGCAAATTGATTCGCTGACAGATAATACCTTGGATTCTAGCCCTATGCCAGAAGAAGAATTGCCAGTAAAAGAAATTGATATTAAACAACTTAAAGAAGAAATTATTAAATCGCAAGAGTTTATAGCGATGGAGACACAAACAGGTCAAAGCCTACAATCACCAAGACCTAAACAGAAGGATGTGGCTATTACATGTGCTCCTCCAAACGATGTGGAAGTTCAAACAGGAAACAGTTTGCGATCACCGGAGCCCAGAATCAAGGATGCTGCGGTTACTTGTGCACCTCCAAATGATGTTGAAATCCAAACTGGACACAGTTTGCAGTCTCCAGAGCCTGTAATGAAAGATGCAGCTATAACTTGTGCACCTCCAAATAATGTTCAAAGCCAAACTGATAAACAGAGGGATTTATCCATATCAAAACCTGAAAAACTTGAAATTTCTCAAATTACCACAGATGGACATGAAACTATTGAAATTGCTAGTAAACCAATCATTTATGAACCAGATTCAGATGAAAATATATTGGTTGAAGCTAAATATATAGGAAATGAACTTGACAATACTAAAAATTCTCTTTTGAATATTACACAATTTACTCCACAATCATTTGAAACAGTCTTGGTTGAACCAGATGAAACAACTACAGAAGTTGTTGTAGACGCTGATGGAACTAGGAGAATAATTGTCAGAAAAATAAGAAAGACTCTTATAGCTCGCCAACAAACAATACAGCAACAACAGATTCAAAAGAAATCTACAATCACTACTGTTGGCTCTGATATTCCACCTAGTGAATCCTTTTCTCAAGTTACTTTACAAGGCCAACAATCTTCAACTGTGTTCACTGATCCAGAAGGCAACCAAAAAACAACAAGCACTCAAAATTATGGTGGTCAAATAATTTCTGGACTTCCAGGTGGAGAAGTTACTATTCAAGAGTTTACTTCAAAACCTGAATGTATGGTAACATTCCAAGAAGGAATATCTCCTGGAGAATTGCTTTTACAAGGACTTAAGTGCACAGAAACTGACCCATCTTTGGCAATGATTGAAAACATTGAACAATTCCCAAAAACTGGAGAATCAGAAGTTCACACATCTTCTTCAAGTGTAAGAGCTGTTGTACAACAAGTAACAAGGAGAATTATTAGAAGAACAAGAAGGATCATTAAACGTGTTGTAATCATAGATGGTAAAGAACATGTTACAGAAGAAATTGTCGAGGAACCAGAAGAGGTTGATGTTACTGAAGAAGATATTCCCCGAGTAACAATAAATGTTACTAGAACTGTAGATGGGCAAGTAGTTAGTAATGAACAATATCATCCTCCAGATCCTGGGGATTCAAAAACTCAACCTTTAAAAATGGAAGACATTCAAAGTCATGTATTCCCCACTCAACCTTCTGATAAGGTCCCATCACCGAAAGGTGAAAATGTAAATTTTGAACAGGTAGATAGAATAGAAAAACCAATTAATGAACTCGCTGAATTTGATACTTCAACTAAACCAGAGGGTCAAATAGAAATTGTAGAAGTGACTGAAGATGATTTGAAATTAAAAAGTAACGATAAACCTGAAAATGTTATTGATGATCCTAAAACGCTTGAAAATACTTCTTTTACATCAGTATTGCCAATAAATCAGGAAATTCAAAAAGTTCCAGCGCTTGATATCAACATGTTCTTAGAAGCTGAAAGATATAACATTCCTAAGGAAATTATTCCTGAACTCAAAGCAAAAGAATTTATGGAAGTTGATCCATCTTGTGTAAATATTGACAAAATACCACCTGGAACGGAATCTATTAAAGTTGATTCTCCAGAAATTGTTGATATACAAAAAGTTTGTAAAAATGAACAATTACCTTCTGAAAATGTTCAAGTTTTAAGTGTCCCAGAAGAAAAGATTTGTACTGTTGAATCCGTGTCTATACAAGAATCTCAAGTCACCGATCACTCTCCTCCAAGTATTAAAGAATCGGAAGTTGAAAAAATACCTGAAAGTGAAATTTCTACAGTAAAAGACAATATTAGCATTCATATGGTAGCAGAAACTATTGAACCAGTTGAATTAATTGATCGTCAATTTGGAGATAGTGTTATTCCTATAGATAATGGTTCTGGCAAGGTTGATGAATTCAACATTGATGTTAGAGTATCAGAAATTCACAAAACACCAGAATTCGAAGAATCATCAACTCTTCAAGAGAAGCTAGATTCACTATCAGATGTCCTTGAAAAATTAGACACGGCTCAGAAATCAGAGAAAACATCTCCTGATACTATGATTCCAACTGTCATTCAATATGAAGAAAGGCAAGACATTGTATCCAGTATCTCTGATGTTAGTGCCAAGCCAATTATTGAAAAAACAGATGAAGTTTGTGAGTTCACAGTTACAGAAAATGTTTCTCCTGTAGATAGACAACTTACATTTGATGAATGGAAGCACAAAGACATACAAAATGGAGATAGCACATTTGTACCTGAAGAAAGAAAAGATACTATAATTTTAACTTCTTCGCCACAGAATATGATTGACTCTTCAAATGTTCAAGTTATTTTAGTGAGCGATTCAACAGTTATTGAAGAATTACCAACATTGATATCTGAAAATGAAAATAAGACCAAAATCGTTACCAATATTACAGATCTTAATCAAAAGATAGTATCATTGATACCTAAGACGATTGAAAAATTAGAAGAAGAACTTCTTGATGAACCTTGTCAACCTACGAATGATGACAAAGAGTCTGCAAATGTTGAATCCCAAATTCCAACAGCAGAACTTAAAGATAGTACAAAAACAATCATCTTAGTAGATCAATCAAAAGAAAACGTTTGTCCAATTGAAACAGTCACTAATCTTAACAAGCAAGAAATTCTTGAGAATATTCCAGATTCTAAAACGATAATAACAAAGGTAGAAACATCTATTATACCTGACCAAGAAATGAAAATTGATGACACACCAATTCAAATACCTCTAATAGCTCCAGAAAGAGATAAAATTAACATCAATCAAGCATTTATTGATAGTGAAATGTATGTTGCTGTTCAAGATAAACCATTCCAGAAAATAACTGAAAAACTTTCTCAAAATCTGGATGAAAAAGAACCAAATCAAAATCAGCAAACCCCTCTACCTGAAAAGACTCCTAAGAAATCTGTGGATGATAAGTCAAAACAAGGAAAGATTCAATATGTTGAATATGAATTGTCTATTCAAGAAAAACCTCTCCTCTCAACGCAAGATAGCAAACATGTTGCGGCTCAAGTGAAATTCGAAAGTGAACAACATATCCCAGAATCTCATACAATCATCAAGGAAATGACAGCTGATTTGCCATATATTTCTGAAACAATTAATGTTCAAGTTCCTCTAAAGGTTTCTGAAGTCGAATCACCTTCTGAAATAATTGAATCCAAATCTGAATATGACGAGTTTTCACCGAGAGATGGCATTGATATTGGCGGGAAACGCAATCGAAAACGGAAAAAACATAGGATTAAAGAAACTGAACCACTTAAAGATGAAGACAATAAAATCCCAATGGAGGTAGAAATTTTGCCTCCAATCTCTCCGGATGGGGATGGGAAAACACAAAGTGAGACGTCTTTGGCTGAATCTATTGATATTGGTCTTTCTTTTAATTCTCAAGATGCACCTGAAACTCCTAAGCCCACACTTACTGAAGTAATCGATTCTGTTAGTCCAGTAAGTGAAGAAATAAAAATAAATGAAACTGGCTATGAACCTGATGACATGACCACACCGGATGACAAAAGCATTTCTGCAGCTGTTGAGAAAATTAAACAAAAATCAAAACGTCGTCAAAAATTAAAACACGTTACTGAAGACTCTACAGACTATCCAAAATCTGTTTCAGATGAGGAAAGTGTTTACAGTGATGAAGATGGTGAACATGTTTCTGTAATACCCCCTATAGAAACTACTGAAAAGAAGAAAAAGAGAAAGAAAAAATCAAAGAAAACATCTGTGAAAGAGGAACCTGAGAAAGTTGCTGAAGAAATTATTGAAGTGCCACAAGAATCGCCTCAAGAAGAAATAATTACTGTTGAAATTCCAGTTATAGAAAAAGAAATTATTGCTCCCATTGAAGCTTTTGAAAGATCTATTCAAACATCCCCTGAAGAAACAATAATTAAACTCGAAATAAGTATTCAAACTTCACCTGAAAATAAAGAAACTACATGTGATATTTCTGGTCAAACTTCACCTCAAAAACTTGATGAGCAAAGCCAACAAACTTCACCATTGCCAGAAATTGTGGAAGAAGTCAAACTTACAACTATCACTCCTGAGGATAAATTCTCTCAAACTTCTTCACCAATACCAAAGGAAACTATTAGTGCTGATATACAAACAGAACCTTCGGAAATGATTGCACAAATTACTCAAACATCTCCTTTCGAAGATGCTCCAATTCAAGAATTTACTGTTGTGACAGAAAGTGTTATCACTCAAACTTCTCCGATTGAGGATGTTTCTGATAGAGAATTAAATGTTCAGTATGTTCAGACATCTCCTGTTGAAAGTGTAGTAGATGAACCATTAACAGTTTTTGACAATGCTGTTACCCAAACCTCACCAATTGAAATGGTTCCGGATATTGAAGGTCCCAGTGTTTCTGAAAATGCAGTGCAAACAACCATTATTTCTATAAATGAACATAGTCAACAAACATCCCCTATAGAAACGGTTATTCCAGATACTGAAGATTTATCAATCCAAACAACTATCTCAAAATCTCCTGAGCTTTGCAGTGAAGGAACACAAGTAGTTTTAGAATCCACTATTCCAATGACTGAAACATCAGCTCAGACATCCATAAGTTCTCCTGAACCACCACAAGTAACTTATGTTGAAAGGGAAGACCTAGCCACCCAAACAAGTCCAATTCACACTAAATCTGTTAGTGATGAAACATCTTCAACTAGTTCAATATCTAAAGATGAGCCATATGAGGTTCATTTCCGTGCTCAAATTACAATACCAGAGGAAAAAGATGGTATAGCTTTGTCAAAGAATTTAATTATCGAAGAATCAACAAATCAAACAGAAGTACAACCAGAATTTGATCCATCAGAATATGATGATAATAAAATGTTTTGTGATGATGACATCATTATGGATAAGAATAAAAGAGTTAAAAAGAAGAAACGGAATAAGAGAAAACCAATTACAGACATTGATGAAAATATTTGTCCCATGTCACCCGAATCATTATCAGACCCCATTTCTTCAGAATTTTCAGTTTCTTCTTATTCTTCACATAAAGATGCTCTATATGGCAAAGATATATCGGCAGATGAAGGAATTTCTCCAAATATTCTCCATTCACCAGCGTCTTCAACTGAAATGTTCATAATTGAAGAAAAACAAAATCTCTCTGAAGATCCTGTTAATTTCTCTATTCCTGAAACAAAATTGTCATATTCTGATGTAACGAAGAGATCAGTATCACCTATTCCAGAAAAAATCAGCCAAAGGGTTTCAAAAGCTTCAGAACAATTAGATGTTACACCTATGGATCCTACAAATGATATGAAGGATTATGTACTTGTTGGGGATATTGAATTGAAAATTAAACCTCAAATGTATATTGATTCATCAAACAATGAACCTCTTGCACTTATTGAGCCACCAAAAGTTGAACTAAAATCTAAAGATCCAGTAATTCCATTGACAGTTTCTTTGATTGAAAGTGAAAGTAAGATCATTCCTTCTATTTCTCCGTCTGGTGATAATACACTGCAGGTGTTTATATCATCCGAACAAAGTGAGACCTCACCTTCAATTTCTGAAATATATTGGGACAAAACAAACAACAGCATTGAAGAGAAAGTTAAAAGTATGCATCATAGTCGTAAATCTAAAAATTTCACTAATCCACTAGTTATTGCCAAACTCAAAGAAACTATTCCTGATATATCCAAGGATCAGTATAATAATGAAGTTCAGAATAATTTAGATGCATTACAAAAAGCCATTCAAACTCAGAATACTGTTGTTGTTGAAACAACTGTTATTACAACAATCGAAACTATTTTAGTTTGGCTTGAAAAGGTTGAATATATGATTTATCTGAAACGTCAACAAATGAGCGAAGGTCCCAATAAAGAAATTATTAGTGATTTGGATAACATTAAAGATGAAATCAGCACAGTAAATCAAAATGTTCAGCTTTTCAAAAACATTGTTAGTGATATGACAAATTATCCTGAAGCTAATAAACTTAAAATTAATGAATGTTTAGGCTCTTTACAAGAACAAATAGACGCTGTTCAGGAAATAACACGAGAATCTGAAAATCAAGCAAATGTTGACAATAGTAGATGGGAAGAATTTATTAATGGTGCTAAGAATGTTCAAGATCTTGTGTGGGATGTTAAACATGATTTAGATACATTATTACTGTCTGACATCCCTAATAAAAGTAAACTGGAAAAATTGGATCAGATTGAATGTAGTAATCACTGTCATATGTTGAAGTCAGCACATCAATTGCAAACAGCCAGAGGTCTTGTAAGAGATTTTCCTGGCAAAGAATTGCCTAATTCAATTTATAGCACACATGACTTAACAAAGCAAATTGAAGCAACTGTAAATTCTGAAAGGGAAAGGCTTCTTCAACTTCTAGCATTGGCTGATGAATATGAACAAACTTTAAGAGAATTTGAACAAATTACAGATATTGCTGATGCCTTAGTTGAAAGTAGAATTAATGTTATAAACTTAGATCACCTACAAGAGGAAATGCAAAAACACCGTAAATTTTTTGTCAATCTTAGTCATTGTAGAGCAATTTTAGAATCGCTTGAAGGTAATTTGGATGATGAAACAAGAGCTTTACATTCGGCTTTACATCAATCCCTTCATGAAAAAGCTACAAATATATTAGATAAGGCTGCTAGTCGAGCTCAACAAATGGCCTTAGCTGCATCTAGATGGACAGTTCTTGAGCAAGGGATGAAAGAAGAAAGACAATGGCTTCAAGTAGCACATCAAAGGGTGCCTGATCTTTCCAGTGTAACATCAGTCGATTACGATCAATATATTAATCTGTATCATTCTTTGCTTTTGGATACTTCACATCATCACGCAAAGCTATTCCATTTATTGGGAATTGCAAATGGCTTACAGGAATTGGTGAATTGTTCTAGTCTTCACGGTAAATATAATGAACCATTGGAAGTAGTTGTTAAATTACAAGATGAAATTAATGGTCATATGCGTAGATTGATTGCATTCAGAGAAAATTGGACTGAATATGATTTATTAACTGACCGTTTAGAAAATTGGATGAAAAAAGCAGATAGAGAAATTTCTCAGATGTCAGGTTCTCCTGATGGACGTCCTGGAAACATGCGTCACTTTTGGGAGTTAAAAGCACAACACGAAGTGCACAATAATATAAGAAATAATGCTGCTGTTCAGTTTGAACATGCCATGGAAATTATTCCGGTATCCGATGAGATGGTTCAAAGACAATTTTTCTCAAAAATAGAAGACAAATGGAGAAATATTTCATCCAAAATAGATGTTATTCATGCAACAGCAATACAAAATATATCAGCGCCTGATGCTCCTGTTGATGAAAAATTATTGATTCTGGAGGATGAGTTAAGGGAACTTAAATTATCACTAAATGAACTTCAAGGCATTATCAAAAATGAGGATGAATTAAATCTCTATATTGAACGACTACAAATCTTCAGTGGCCGTATTGAAAGAATTCAAAATGAATTGGGCCGCCTAGGATTATTACCAGCTTTAGAATCAGAAAGAGTTGGCGGACTTTTATCGCAAGCTCATCGACTCGAAGTACTTATTTGTGAAGAATTGGAAGGTGGCCTGCTTTTGAAAGAAAAACTTGCTACAATTCATATAGGTTTATCTAAAATGAGGAAGAACCATCACAAGGTACAACAAACTTTAGACGAATGTGAAGCAAATGAGAAAATGGGGAGTGACATAGTAGAACAAGCGATGATGAATTGCCAGTCGGTCGGCGAAGATTTAGTGTCTCAATGGCAAGATCTTCTAGCTTTGCGCCAACTTTTGCATACATTACCAGTCCGGTTACGTGTTTCTGTTTCTCCTGTGAAAGTTGAAAGGGAAATATCACAACTTCAAGATACTCATTCTGCACTGGAATCCCGATGTGGTAACCTTCTGGCTCTCCTCAGAAATCGCCTTGGTCTTTGGAGAAGATTCGAAAGACAGTTGGAGATGGTGCAGCAATCTGTTCAGGAGGCTGATTTTATGATTGAGCTTCTTACTGTGCAAGGCCAGGTTGACTATGAGCGTTTACTGAAAGCAACAGAACGATTAGAAGTAAGTACATACATGTATATACATTAATACATTTCAATTCTTGATTTGGCCAACACATTTTTTTTAATCTAGTAAAATATAAGCAAATTAAATTTATAATTTGTTGAGTAAATTTTATTTTCGTATTTCTGTTCTAACATAATAATTTATATTTAATGAGATCCCGTTTGAATTTTTTTCAATAGGAAAGCTCTCATTTTATACTCTAATTAACTATTGATTTTAATTTCTTAATTGATATTCATTCAGTTTGATTAATTTTTTATTTTTTTATTAAAGGGTCTATCTGGTGACATGGGAGATAGAGAAGTGTTGATAGAAGAGTTAAGGGCGGCAGCAGAACCCCTGTCTAGTTCGTGTGATCCGGAAGTTACACAGAAGATTGAAACTGCTGTATCTGATGCGGTCGTCGCCTACAATGATACTTGCAACAATCTGAAACAACTTTGTGACAAGTAAGTTTATACAGGGTCTTTCAAATTGAGCGGTTTTTTTAATTCTTGGATAAAACACAGATGGCGTCGCGAACTTGTCTGAGTCTTTTGACATTTGAGAAGTGTAATGTATGGCATTTATAAAAATAGAGTCGTATACAATACAACGTGTCCAAATTGTTGAATTGTTTTATGTATTGTAATCTCCGGAAACGGTGATGTTAATTGGCCACCGAGATCATGTGATCTGACACCGTTGGACTATTTTCTCTGGGGTTACGTGAAAAGCCAGGTCTATAATAATGACCCCTGATCAACTCCTGAGCTCAAGGACGAAATTATTCGCGTTATTGATGAGTTAGAACCGCAATTATGCCAAAGTATCATCGAAAATGTTGACAAAAGAGTGGACATCTGTGGAACTGCAAGAGGTGGACATTTGGCGGATATTGTTTTTTGTGTTTAAATGTCATACATTATACTTCAATGGTCAATAAAAAGTTTTTTGAAATCAAAGCCAATTGTGTGTTTTATTCAAGAATTTTAAAAAAATTAATTAAAAAACCGCTAAATTTGAAAGATCCTATATACTCGTATAATATTATAAAATAATTAAGTAAACTGAGTTATAATTTAAAAAAAAATTATATCATATCTAAATTATTGTGACTGATTTTATAACACCATTGGTCAACTATTGGTCAACTAGTACCTCACTGACTGTGTGAAGAATTAGATTCTCCATCCAATGTGATTTTTTTGATGATTCACTAACCACTTAACAGTTGGATTTTTAACATGCCGCGTAACACAATGACGAACTGTGAACGAATAAATTCTATACGAAAAAATATTCCGTTTGGAGAAAACAAGTTGAAACAAGATCTGCCCAAACGACGCTCGGGAGAAACACTCCCAACAAGTCGAAACAAGATTTGCCCGAACGAGGCTCATCAGTATAAAAACAAACTTAGTACCCAAGTCCCGCTCAGGCAAAACTATCAAGTGGTTAATCCAATTGACTGTTCTAGTATATCTGTTGATGTTTTGGACCAATGTTTGCAAAAAAAACAATATATTTTTGCTAAATACTTAATATTTTTTCACTGAGGGATAGAAAATGCAGTGGAAGAACCAAAGATTAGTATGAAGTTCTACCAGCCTCATGTTTTGACACACTTCATTATATAATGAATTTGAAATGTCTTTAACAGGTATCAAGATGCAGTGAGGCTTTGGCGGCAGTACAGAGAGGCGAGTGAAGCGGTACGCCAATGGGCGGAACAACAACTGGGCAGCGTGGAAGATCTACCTCCTGAAGAGGCTGTTCGGCAAGTTCAGGTAGGATTTTTCCTTCAGTTATTTTATTCATCTTATAAAGTATGATCCGGTAGATTTATCCACTAACGAATCAACATTGGATTTTATATTGTAAGTCTATTAGTGATACACATAACAACATGTTAATGCCAACAAGATAAGTCTTATTATGCTCTAAATGTTGCTAGAAACTGAGGGATAAAAAGAGAATTATGGGAAAAATAAGAATAGAATGAGAGGAAATTTACATATTTTGCCATGGTTGAAACAAATATAACTTTTTTAAACAGACTATAATGTCCATTATTCACTTATCCAGATGTTGACTCGGTGTGTCATGTCAACATCTGGGTCATATCTTAAGAGATTTGATATAACTGAGAAAAACTAATGTCCTTGTGGTTCAAAATCTGTCCTGGATGTCAATCATCTGATTTTACATTGAAGCTAATTGCATTATATCATATATATAAAACAAATTAAAATTCATACTGACATAACAAAATGACATTCATTCTATGGATGTAACGGAAGACCTGCCGACTTAATAGGTTGACTTCTCAAACATAACTTTGCAGAGAAGTTCCAATACGGTAATATCTGAAAAATCTTCTCATCCCCATATTTCACAGACAACATAAGATATTTCTATTTCCTGTTGTATCTAAATAACATTATTATCATCATCATCCTATATATTTGATTAGGGTTGCCATAAAACTCATCTATCCTGTTCACAACCCAGCATTCCACATCCTGCCATATCAGGCCAAGATGTCGAATTTCAAGTGACGGCAAAAAATATTGACTTAACCATAAAAAATAGTTACGTGTTTAATCCAGTGGTTCTAAATTCAAAGGCTCGATTAATGAACCCGAAGACAATGTTGTCCTACAGCCACGCTTTTCAATATCAGTTTGGATACGTTGAAAGGTACCATACACGTACGAATGAATGAGTTGATTTTAGAGTAAATTTAACGATGGATTCTTCATTACTATTTGTAAAAAATTAATTAGTGTCGACTCCAAAATGGAGTCATAGAAAATATAAGTCAGTGAGTAGTATTAAAAAATAGATGGCATATTGCAATACTGATTTTTTTTTTCAGTTTTATATTTAAACTAATTAAAAATATACAGTTTTTAAAAAAGATCCATTAACTTCAATAATTATAAATTACATTTTCACGTATTTTAAGTTTTATGCTGATTTTTGTTTGACACCTTAATATTCTTAGATTAAATATTAATAAAGAATAATTTCTGGTCAGTTGATTTAATTTTTTTCAAATTTAACTTACATAGCGCTCTTTCGTAACATCGATCACCCCAAGAGCGCTTCAAGAATCAGTTAATGAAATAAAAAATCAGTAAAGGAGTGAATCCAACATGAATCGAACCTCGAACGCCTGAGTGCTAAGCAAACATGTTAACTAAGCCACAGCACAAAAAAAGCAATGATTTTCGAATGACTGTTAATCACATACATACAGGCTGTCCCGTAAATAGTGAATCATACTTAGGGCGATGATAGATTGGGTCAAGACCTACCAGAATATCAAAACTTGAGCTCAGTAAAAACCTTACCGTTTTTAAGTTATTCGGACTTTTGTAAAATTTCGTAAAACCGGTCAGAATCAGCCCCTTATGAATAAAAAATAGTATTATTTCGTTTTCCGTAAAAAAAATCTATGTAAGTAGTGTTGTACCATTCTGAAATTTCCATTAAACGAGCAACTTTTTAAAGTACAATAGTATTCTGGAAATGCCCAGTACAATTTTTTTTACCACAGAAGGCCAAAGTTTAGCGTAAAAAATTTAATTTAGTTTTTTTTTATTTTTCAAGTATTTTTTTGTACACTCCTAATAATTTTGGAAATCATTTTGTATGCGATAGTTAAGGCTATTACTATTCAAAGGTATTTCACGTTAAAAAAAACTACAAAAAGGGTAATTTGTGCACTACGCAGCAAAAAATCTGATACAAGGTAGGGATTTTACGAAATTTCACAAAAGTCCGAATAATTTAAAAACCGTCAAGTCAAGTTTTGATAAAAACTGAGGTCAAGTTTTGATATTCTGGTAGGTCTTGACCCAATCTATCATCACCCTAAGTATGATTCACTATTTACGGGACATTCTGTATGTATGTATGTTTAGACCGCAAACTCAATTCACGAATTTTAATGAAGGTTTGATTTAAATTGCTTATTGATGTTTTTTTTTACCTTTCAATTGAATTGACTGACGCGTCATCCTGATTATTTTTTGCAAACGCTTGACCCAATTATTTTATGCATTGTTTAGTAACTCGTGATTGTGAAACATGTGCAATGCCAATGTAAAGTAATTTGCATGACATGCAAATTTTCCCCAATTGTCGTATGATTTTTGTTGAATACCCTTCCTCATGAGGGAAATTATAAGTTTTAATTAGTTTCTTTTGTTCGTGCCAACGCCGAGGTAACTGCAAAACGATTAATTTATTCGTGGACAGGTTTTAAACCAATATGGCAAACAAAAATAATATTCATTTACGTAATTTCAAGTGCGATTCCAGTGACGTCCTCATATGGGTTCGCACCGGTTTGAACGAACTTGTTGATAAAATTAGCAACCTCACGCCGAACCAGTTGGTATATTTCAGAAAATATTGAAATAAAATTTTACTGATAATTTATATTACAAAAAAATTGGGAAACATCGGTTTGTTTTATGTTGACCATCTCTGGATGTCAAGGGTTAAATGTGGTTCAAAGGGGAACAATTATTTTTTATTTTCTTTAGATTGTATAGAAAGCTTTAACATATGGTTAACCCTTTCACAATCTTCATTCCCGAAACATAATTCAAGTGGATACATAGCTTAAATATTTATGGCTTAGATATAAAGCACGAGATGGGATACACATTCGCCCCGGATACAACTATTTGGATGATAAAAAAATCGGTATTTGGTGGCGCATAACGCTATCATTTTTTTTTATATAGTAATATCGAGTTGTCTGTGTTACCTCAGATATTGTTAAAATGATAAAGATATATTTAATTCGTTTTTTTTTGCGTTAAGCGTCCATGGCAAACGTTTTTAAAAGTAAAATTACGAAGCTTGTATTGGTAAAAATGTGCGTGAAAACATTGACACACATAAGATAAATGTTGTACTTATATAAAATTTAAAAAAACTTTAAATTTAAGGCAAATACTAAAATGTGTGTTACTGAACCGATTGATACTTTTTGGGAGACATCACTGCGCGGTTCCATTAATTTGGTATACTCGTATGTAGCTGTATTCCCATATTACTTTAGCAGATTAAAAATACAACCAAAGACTTAATTATTATGTGATAAGCGAAATAGAGTTTTTAGGATATAAAAATGTATATTTTCATTAATTCTGCCGATGTTTTGAAATATTATAACTTTCGTCTTCGATAAAATGTGGAAAAAATAGTACTATATATTATATAATTAACACCAGTTCAGAAAACTCTTGGAATTCGTGTGAGAAAGTTACCAAGCGCAAGTAGAATAGTAAATTTAGATGAATAAAGCTCTGAAATAAAAACCAGTCCGGGACCTACCGAGAATCCAACTTGAACACTTTATTGCTAAGCGAATACGTTAACTACTTGACCACTTACGGTGACTCAAAGTAACATTCGACGATTCCCTGAGGATGATTGTTGTAACACTTTCGAAAATTTAGGCAGGATTGGGATAAACAGTGCGGCTCGCTCGAAATCTCAATTGTCAAAAAAAAAACTCTTATTGAACTCTAGATAGAATAAACTTGGCAAATTTTTATTTTGTAGCCTATAAAAAGCGTATATGAGCACCAATGAAAAATGGCTCACACTGGGTTTTTAATGCTCCATTATCGATCAGATAATTTTGATCGACAATGCTGCCTCTGGTTTATGGGTAGATATATAGATTGTTATATGTAGTACGTAATAAATCAGTGGAATCATGGACCCTCAAAGTAAGTAGTATGGACCGACTGGAAGCATTCGAAATGTGAATGCACCGGAGAATGCTACAGATACCCTGGATGGATATGGTCAGCAACACAATGGTTCTTCAAAGAGCCAAAGTTGATAGGAGTTGCTGACTAATATTAAAATCCGAAAGCTGTTCTACTTGGGTCATGTACTTAGAGGAGTAAAGTACAAATCACAGCACCTGATCATCCAAGGCAAAATAGAAGGCCGAAGAGGTGTTGGCAGGAGGCAAATCTCCTGGCTCCGCAATACTATATACGTGATTAGACTGGCATAAGGGGCGTTGGAGATCTTTTTCGGTCTGCCGGGGGACAAATATATCTACTCTCAAGTGATATTCAAAGTTGGGGGGACCTGACATGACACTGAGAAGAAGAAGAATAATAAACCAGTAAATTATTTTCTATGGGACTTTAATGTAGGTTTAGGGATCAGTACTTTTATCAAATTGCTTTTTCATTATAATTAACACAATATAGTTATTAACTTTGTTTGAATCAAAGTGCGAATCGATGAGCATAAATATCAAGTAATATATTGTATATAAATACAAACCCATCATTTTGTGGATAGAATCTTTTTACTAGTCAAAACCTGTAATGAAGTGATCTTAATCTTTTATTATACACTTTTTTTAAATGCTTAATTATTCCGTCGAAACATTCATGCACACGCTTACGCATCCCGTAATCAAATACACAATTACAGCTGCTTCACATATTTGTCAATTTGTAATATCATGTCCAAGCTACCCCTTATTATACTCTCAATATCCTTGCCTATTTTTCACTTCTATGACTATGTGGAACCTTCAAAAGTTTCCCACTTCTCGCTCTTACTTACTTATTTATATTTGTACGTATTAAAATATATTTATATTTTTGCCCTTATCAGGTAGCATAGCTTAAACGAGGCGTTAAATATTGTAATATTTAACATACATACGAGTATATAATATTTGACATATTTTTATATTGAATCCTTGACTCTTTCTTTGACTCACTATACACTCTTCTGTCCGCCGACTCAAGCTGAATACAAATCCAACAGCCTTAATGGTTTTGGCAAACATTTGCGGCGTGTTAGCTTTGACTCATGTATTTTGGCAGTTATCTAAAAATATGTATGCACCCATGCCATGCCTAAACCATTCACCACATCCCGATTTGGCAGACCGATGTTCCGGAGAAGGTCTCCGGTAAAAATATTTATTCAAGCTTACTTCGTCTTTAATTTTTATTACAACCAAATATGTATCCGGTAGATTAGGTGGATTTTAATTTAAACGCCTTTGCATTGACCTTAACCTTAGTTCAAATATGCATTTTTTTAATATTCCTTTAAATGCTCACATATTTTGAAACTTTATTAAGGTATATCAGCATTTTCATTCCTCAAATTATTATCGGTTATATTGTATTAATATTATCGATATTCGTTAAGTTAATGCTTTAATAGTTGTTTAAATAACTCTGGCGTCACTTTGTGAAATTCCAAAATTGATATAAAATTAAAACACCGTTATTTTGTTTTATTCCGCTTTATTTATTGCAAATCATACTGCATTTCACCACTTACTGTGACATCATCAGGTGAGATGTCAAGAACTGAAGTTTATATTACATTAATTACATCATTATGTGCGTTGTTTATGGTAAAATAGAGTAAAAGTGTCTATACTATTTGTTGTTTATGATACTAAGGGTAACTATAATATTCGTAGCATCTATAATAAGAGTCAAGTGACCAGATTAGCTGTAATGATAACAGTGCGGTATACATAATTATGAGAAAAAGGAACTTAAGTACACGAATTTAAAAAAACCACAGAGCTATAAAAAACAACAATTTTCTGTGTTCGCTGAACACCTAATAACATTATGATCACTCGTTTTCACACCCAGTTAACACAAAAATATTACACAATAAAATGTCAAGAAACTATAGAAATATGTAGGTACAAAACACAAACAAACAAGAATATCATAAATAATCAATTAAATTTATCCGCTTCTGACCCCTTACCCGTAAACAACAAATAGTATAGACACTTTTGCTCTATTTTACTATAAACAACACTAATAATGATGTAATTAATGTATACTTCAGATTTTGACAACTTACCTGATGATGACAAAGCAAGTGTTGAAATGCATTGTGATTTTATTTTCCCTTAAATAAAAATACTCATACTATTTGTCAGTATTCTTATACATATTTAATCTATACAAATAAATATTTAACATTTTTGGAAGTCATGTTTGCGAACATATAATTTAATTATTGCGAATTATTTCTCCGGTTCAGCGCACCTCTAGACCGGCTGCCGCTGATTAGGAGTGAATGCGGATAGAAAAAATATGCATTGCGTAAAATGAAAAAAGGACCATTGAGATGCTTTTCGGCCCTTTAGAAAAAATGAATGATTCACGATAATAATTTATACAAGTAGTATAGAATGTATGTAAATTTGGGAATGAAAAAAAAACGCGGTATGACCAAATGAATCAAATCATAAAAAAGGAATAATGAAGAGTCTTTATAATTTGAGGATATGCATGACGAGATGTATAGACGTGGCAGATACGAAATATATGAGGATAGAATGAAGGGGAAATTCGTTCTGTCTGCCTACCCCAATGGAGGCATGGCGTGCTGATGATGATGCTAAGCATCTAGCTAAAAGTAGCATATTTCCTCCTAAGACTATTTGTAAAGTAGTATCAATTAAACTTTTTCCTTTGCTGCTTTATATTGAACATTAGTCGTAATAGTTATTCTTTTTCTAACAAACTTGAACAACGTTGGAAATATATTGCATTAACACCTGCAGATAAATTTAATTAATACTTTTTGAGGAATGCTAAGTCATTAGTCACCTTTGGAGTAACTTGAGTCACTAAATCTTTATACAGTTTTTATTTATCAACTTTAGGTGTGAAGTTAAAAATTAACGAGCAATTTCCGAAAAATGTATGTATGCAATTACATGCAACCTGTCACAATGATTATTTTTTACATTAAGTTAAAGTAACAATCGTTAAAAGCAGAAAAAAATGTATGAATATAACCTAAGTGAGAAATAGATACATCTAAATCAAGAGAAATTAAGATATTGTTTCTTTCTCGTTACCCCAAAATCAATGGCGAAAATTATACCCAGATTAATTTTCGTGAGAATTGCTTATGCAAACATATATCACAGTTTACCCATATACCAGTGATTTCCTACTTGTGTTCTATGGAATCCGTCGATCATGTTTGGGGTTCGGAAATATAAGTTTTTGAGCTCTAATTAATTGATCAAAATATGTATGTAAAAAGTATTGAGAACCTTCTCGTACCTGAGAAAAAAATCGCTAAATTCCGAATGTTTCGACCGAAAACACAAATTTTTTATGTACTCGTAGTTAGGTGCCAGTCCTGATATTAGAATTTCGCTGCCTATAACCAATTTTTTAAAGAAAATAAGTTAAATCCTTCACATTAATTACCAGTTTGAGTTAATATTACTCGCTTTTCCTTTATTTATCTGTTTTTTTTATTATCATTATTAAATTGTTTTTGGTTTGTTTTTTTATTTATAATTAGTAAAACATAAAAAGTTAAAAAATGTCAAGGAAAAAAGGTTCCACGATTCAAATATATTGGGAATTGCTGATCTATACAATTAAATTGAATAATTATTCACCTCTCATAGAGGACATAATGGTGCGTTTACACGTGATGAAAATATCAAATGAACAGTTTCGTTTATTTGTTGCCAAAGCTTTAAAAACGAACCTGTCATGTGAACCGAAGGATAATTACTCCATTGTGGAGTGGAACAATCGTCGCCTGCGTTAATCATTTTAATAGCGAAACTTTCCGAAACAGCGCACCGCCCTGCCGTTTCTGAACGACGTTATTTGCATTTAATTCGTTTCAAAGTTAATTGCAAATGTGTTAACAAACTTTCTAACTTACTAAAACTGTCTCGTTTGCGCGTCATCATTCTAGTATTTGATTAATTGACGCGGATGGTCCCCATTTTAAAGGATTTATACGTGTTAAAACAAAGGTTTCTAAATTATCAAAACTACTACATTTTGTAAGACATCTTTTTTCAAATGCTTTGAAGAAAATGTGGTAAATTTTCTTTTAAATTAAAAGCATTTCCGTATATCGTGTAAAGTTGGAACCCTTAATTGAAAAATAATCTTAATTTTTTCACATCGTTCATTACTGTATGTTGAAGTGTTTAAATTAATAAACAATATCAATGTGAAATTATGCCTAATTTTATACATTTTTTGATAATAATAAAAGGGCAATTTATATAGCGCCGTTTACTCTTCAATGGCACTCACAACATTACTCTAATCCGATGCGGAATTTTTCACCTTTTTTTCTAATTCCAAGCGAAATTTTTCACCAGTGTTGCTAATACCAAGCGAAATTTTTAACCATACAATAAAAAAAACGTTTTTCTTTTTGTTAGGTTTAAAAATGGCACCCGTCATATTTTTTATACAAATAATGGTTAAAAAATAAATATTCAAGATTTTTTTTAAACAACACGAAGACAATTCTCGTGTGTATCATATGTTTAATATTCAATTAAATGCTTATTTTAGGAGCGTCTTAATTACTCGTACTAACTAAATTACAGTTCACCCAATTACCAATAATTACAGTTCACCCAATTACCAATTAATTACTCGTACTAACTAAATTACAGTTCACCCAATTACCAATAAAACAGTGATTCTCAATTACACTTTTATGAGAAAAAAATCCCGAAGAAATATCAAAGATAGTATTACTCGACATATTAATGAACAACATACAAAACTTAACAAAAATTAAGTACAAGGCGTAACAATGCAACTTACGGAAAATGACCCTCATCGTTTGGTTGAATTCAGAATGAAGTATTGTACAATGCACATTTATGGTATATATGATATATCACCACACCGTTTCTTTTTCTGGCTATGCAGAGAGGGTAATTTATACATTATTAAACATAAAAATATAATGATTTGAATTTTTTAACATAATAAGATAATTGTTTTTGTTAATCAAAGTAAACTTTAATTTTGATGGAAAATTCACATACTTCATTTTTATTAATATGAAATACTAATTTGTATTTCCATATGAATGTAATTTTTAGAGGTGTTAACTAAATTATTCAATCCAAATGATAACATATTATACTTTTTAACAATCTTGGAATTTATAAGCAATCTAATTTGTTTCATTCAAATATTTTTTTTCTATTTGTATGGTATTCCTTTATATGACGCAGGACATGTCACCAAGCCATTTCATCGCGTCTACCATGCAAATATGATGACCTTAACTCCCTCAGAAAAAGTATATGTTAGACAGCTTTTCACGATGTGATCCATCGTCTGTCTTTTGCCATAGTCACAAAGTGCAGACTTTATCAATCCCAAACTACATATGTTGTATGAACTCCATCCCCCTGTTACACGAGTAAGAAATCAAACAAACAACTTTATCATAAGCGATTTATTTAGGATAAATAACAACATAATTATGTTTTTATATTGTTTCAAAATACATAAAGTGTCGGACACTTGAACTTTCAACTTCGGGCTTCCGACTGAGTTTTCCAGTTAGACTTGACTTCCCATGCCTATAGGATTTAACTAGAATTTGATGTCGAGCTTCCAATTGGACGTAGCTTATTTATTTTATTTTAATTATTTTGTGTAGTTGGTTAGACACGGTACATCTGACGGGATTATTGCTATATAGTAATTTCTTCCAACCGACTATCTCAACTTGGGTACATTAAACTGTTAAATCCATGACAGACTTAACAAAAAAAAAACAATTTAAATATATTCGTTGAAATTTATATAAAAAAAAACAAACAAATTACTAATCTCGATTACTAATGTTACAAATTGAGGAAAGGATTACGTTCGAGGATATAAGGAAGGGAAGCAAAAAAACAAACAAATGACTAATCTCGATTACTAATGTTAGGAATTGAAGAAAGGATTACGTTCGAGGATATAAGGAAGGGAAGCAAAAAAACAAACAAATGACTAATTTCGATTACTAATGTTACAAATTGAAGAAAGGATTACGTTCGAGGATATAAGGAAGGGAAGCAAAAAAAAAAATAGGGTGAAAGGATATTGTGAGTGATGTAATATCTTTTTCAATTATCTCTTGAACGTAAAAAAAGATGGTGCACATCTGATAAATCTTAAAAGTTCGTTACACAGTCGCGCCGAGTGAACAGCAAATTAAAATGTGTGATGTGGTGGTGTGCAAAGGAGTCTCTCATAGTTCATTGTTTCTAATTGGGTTTTTACAATGCATGCTTCCAATTGATATTTGCTCAATCTTTGTTGAATTGAGACAACACTCTTAAATTATTCCAACTGAGATTTGCCCAATCCGATTTTGTTTCAGGCCTGCCATTTGGGCTTTGCTCCCGGGTTTGAATATTCTTGAATAGTTCTAACGAACACAAGTAAACGTGTCAAATCGAAATATTGTTACCAGGATTATGCTTTATGTTATGATTGAAAATATATTAGTTTGACACATTCATATCCGTAGCAAGTGATAGTGATAACATTGTGTGTGTATTGTGTACATAGGTGAAGGCTGATAGCGCGGGTGACCACATATCTATATATAGAAATGGCTCACATAAACATTTCAATTTGCATAAATATACACATATGAAAAATAACTAGCGATGAATTCTAACGCTCGTATTTTAAAAAATGCAAACTACTCGATTCTGTTTAATATGCAAATTTATCAACGTTGATAGGAGTTCAAATAAAATTATTTATTATGTTTGCGCGTTAAAATATTTTTATTTGACGATATTACCATGTTAGTTTGACGAGCCACGTAACCTGTTGACGGTAACTATATTGTGGTCATCAACATTTATTTGAACATTATTATTATTTTATTGTTTAATTTTATCTTTGTGTGTTTAACGGTTCTGAAAAATTATTATGCGGCGTACGTCAGTACGAACATTTTCACAGCATATAATTTAAATTAATCGAGGCTTATGGGGACATATACTTTTAATTAAAAGTAAAATTTGTAGCAGTTTGAAAAATTTTATGTATGATATTACACCTTGATATTTATTTCTCTTTTTAATATGATAGTATTTCTGTTTAGATATAAAAATAGTGTTTCAAATATTATTATTTTTTAAGTTTTATATTTTCAGTACCCATATTTCATATTTATTAAATCAAATTGTAACAACTTAATTTTTAGGTTTAAAAAAATATTCTTGCTTTAGAGTGTATTGTTTACATTAAATGCAACACTATGCCGTATTAATTTAGATAGATGGCGCCCAAAAATGTTCAAAGTTGATAATACCTAAGCTTATACGAGTATCCTAAACTTAATTTGTTATCATTGGGAACAGAAATATGCCAGTTTACGAAGTGCAAATGAACTCTATGTCCATTGAAATGTACGCCAGGTCTGATTTATAGCTTATTTTTACTATGTTTTATAACAGATTTGTTTTCTGTTAGAACTGTCGAAGTATCATGAAATGCATGTATAAATAAAAAAATGTAAATATATTAAATTAAGTGTAGTTAATTAAATACTCAAAAAAGTTGTTTTGCATTGGTAATTTGCCCACCTGGCGGTGCCATGTGGGCAAATTGCCAATAAATCCAATCAAACAGATAACATATATGGTATGTTAAAGAGGTCTTAAGTGGAATACCTGAGTGGCACCCCTTTTAATAAAATTTAATATTGACTGGAATTGAACCCAAAACCTCCGGGTCGGAAGACAAACTTCTTACTATCTAGTGTACGGAGGTGTATGTCAACTTTTATCACCTACTTAGAAATATACTCATTTTCACTTCAAATATTATTAAACAAATGAAAACACCTTTATCACTCATTTTTAATACACAAGGGATTATTATTTTATATATAAAATTGCGGAAAAAAATCTTTAACTTTCGTATGGTGCCCTTCAACATATCCAAATTGGTAATTCGGACATATTGAAGAGTGTATACGGGAAACGACAACGAACTTTAAAGTTTAAAATCCATGGAACTGGCACGGAACTCGCGGTTTCGTCTTTGCACGTGTTGGTAACACCGCCGTACGTGAAGTGGCAAAAAACATTTGCATATATACTCGGCGCGTGCGATTATTGCTACCAGACGAGCTGTTTTACTAGACACGGATCATGATTTTTTTGGTACTATTAGGAATCTAACCTGAGTCGCTCGGGTAAAAGTTAACTAGGCCACGGAGGTCGTCACGGAAAAAAGAGATATTGAAAATTCTGTATATGCTGTAAAAACATTTCTGTAGCTGAACCAACATAAAATTTCGCGGACGAATCAATTCTATTATCCGAACAAATGGTCGCAGTATTGCAAATTTGCGGGCCTCCTCGATATCGCTCCGGTCGTGTGTGGGCCCAGTACCATCCCGCCTCTGAGCTGGGTTGTCGGTTGCGTTGAAACATAGTCTGCTTCGACACACTCGAACCGTGCACGCCGGACACTCGTCCCTAGAACTGACATGAGAATTTATTTCTATATTTAATCGCGAACAATAAAAAAACAAACATCGATTGACAAGTGAAATGTGAATTCGCGCATATTTAAAAAAATCGAAATCGATACTCAGCATCCCTTTTGATTGTTTGAGTCGGTGCATCCCCCAATGCATCTCGTATTATTTACCCTCACCCTTATTTGGCTCTCTGTATTTTGTATGGCAAAATAGTCTTTCGAGAGAACTTTGTGAAGTAAAATATCGCGCTCATCGCGTGTCTCTATCCCTTTACAAGTGAAGTGATAAGGTTACAGTGTGTTTACGAGTTATGTGTCTTTTCTAGGAAATAGCTGGACTTACAATGTCCTTGTGTACAACCGAGGAGACGAAGGTACAATATTTAATATTTGTTTTAATTGGTTCACTTTAGGTTTTTTCGAAGAAGAAAAATATATCGTTTTATTAGAATACCATTATAGTAAAATAACAAAAATGCTTTTCATCAATAAGTACTTTGATTTTTTTTATATATTATTTGTATTCAAACTTTTGCGGTAGTGCATTAAAATCAAAATTAATGACTCGAACAAACTGTTTTTTTAAACTAAGCTACTCTGGTTTAAAGGACGCAGAAATATTCGTATTTTTGTATATTTTAGTAATGTTTTTTCAAATTTCTTTATGTTATCGCTAGTACCTGAAGCTTATGATTTCATAACAATTGCACAAAAATATATACAATTGTGATGTATGCTGATATGCATCTTTATACTAATTTTATCAAATTAAATTCTATGTGATTAATCTGCACGTCATAAATCACAGTGCATTAAACAGTCTGAAATCGATATGTTACGTGCATTATAATAAATCTTTTTGGCAGTGGCTATAGTATAAGGTATGTTAATCCTAATCTAGAGTAATGTCCTTCGATTAGCACTAGAAATGAAGAAACATTTTGCGGCACATAGAATAGTTTGTTTTATTCTCCGTCTCTTTCCACCTTGTGTAAACACTAAGGAGCTGTGCGAAGTCTGTTTATTAGTTTAACCCGTCCAACACCGATATTAGCCACTCCAGGGCTAATAGCGGCCCGAGCAAATGTAATCGTAAAGCAAAGTTTGGTAGAAGAGCGCACTTGGACGAGTCTTAATCGCGATCGCGTGCGGCACTTGGGGCGGCCATTAGCTACACGAGAGCACTGACACAATGCCGAATTGAGGAAACATTCTCATTCGCTAATGTGATTAGCTAAAGGCTCCATACAACCCTTTCCCCGATCTCATCTCGAACCATTCGGATCATATCACACCAAGTCCACCTTCAGCCATATATACGAGTATATGTAGTTACACTGTAATGCCCTCAACACAAAATGGAATGTCTTTTCTATTTTTTTTACACCCTTTTTAGTAAAAAGGAATTAAATTCATGGCACATCCACTCATGTTTTTTTCACTACAAAGTTTTAGTATTACAACATGACACATATACATAAAATCTTTAGAGTGAGTCTCATGAGTAGATTGTTAGTATTTTAATAGTCCACTCAAAAATTTTTTTTTTCTGTTGTCCAAGAGATAAAGGAAGGAAATTCACGAGCGCACTACTACCATAACTTAATCCAGCGTTGTGGAGTTTTACCCTTAAAATACGTATCGTATATGCATTGCTTGTAGATTTATTCAAGTATTTACTCGATTACTTAATTGAATATCAATCTACAAATTATTTAAATTTATTATGATAATTTCATTAAAATACCCGAAGAGTCATGTGTAGTATATTTAACGAATCTGATTTTGAAGTATTTTCACAGTTTTTTTTAATCATAATCATATATCAATCTGGGTTCAGTATTAAACAGTTTCAATATGTTTTCCAATCCTTTCCAGTTTGATTTTACGAGATCGTCTGTTTGGAGCACAATTGCTCCTTGATAATCACTTAATAGTCTTTGTATGAATATTTTTATATGTGTGTTTAATATTTTTTTGTTTACCCAAGAAATTAGGTCAGTTTTTTGTTTGACAATAAAAAGTGCATAATTTAATCGATTATCGAAGACATCTCCATACAAATACGTTGATATTCCCTATTTTTTGTAAACTTATATATTTAACACTTTTATAGCAAATGCAATCTAGCGGGCTTATTGCCAGGTGGCAATCTCTTTCAATCAACCAGATATGTGGTGATTGCTATATACGAGTATTATCGACATAAAAATAAGAAAATAAATATTTTCTCAAACACCTTGTAGTTGGCGACCGCAAATGACCGTCCTATGATAATAATGTTCAATGTACATGGAATTAGCGATATAGTTATTTTTTTAGTGCAAATTTATTTTTTCTTTTACCATTTATTATAAATAAGCATTATCGAAATGACCGCAATTAAAACTTATATGATAATTTATATTTCCCATTAATTGTTATAGTTTTGCACCGATCGACAAATAAATTTAATGCAAATATTTGCAAATCGCAAATAAATTTATTGATAGTGACATAAATATCGATTCATAATATATCTAAATCCTTTTTTTTTAATTTACACATGTTGTCATATATATCGGCAAATGAGATATCTATATTGATTATACGGTGATAAATCAGGAGTGTTTTTGATGAATTTCTAATATTAATTTTACAGTTATGATTATTTATCATATTTACTTGGAATTTTTCATTTTTCTTTTTTTAAATATTAAGGGTATGAGATTGAAAAATGGCTAGTAACATTCTTATCTGAACAGTTTTTGACCTCAAAGATTAAATAAGTAAAACTATGTATTATCGTACTATTATTATACATTATTGACGCACTGTAGAATTACATTTAAAATTATTAAAATACTCGTATATCGAATAACATTACTTTTTGTTCTATTGAATATTTTATCAAAACTGTTTTTTTTTTGTAATTATGAAATAAATAACTTTTTTTGTAAAATGACAAATAAGTAAATAAAAATATTTGTCCTTTTACGTAAAACATGGCACCACAAAGTGAAACTATAGTCTTTTCGAAGATTCAAGAAACTTTTTTTGTACAATAATTATGACGACCTTTGTGGTCTAGTTGATGAGATAAGCCTGTTTCCCAACCCTGGGTTTGCGGGTTCAAATCCCGCTGTAACCCAGATTTTTTAAAAAGGATTTTAGTCTGGTTTCCACTTAAGGGCCTCTTTAACATATTTCTGGTTGATTGGGAGAGATTGCCACGTGGGAATAAGCCCGATAGGTTGCACTGTATACAACGAAAGTGTAAAACAATATAACTTTAAAAACTAACCTTTGGATGAAGACTTTGACCTTTAAAATATAAAGCGAATTAAATCTAGACGTGTGAAAAATGGAAGCATTAAAACCGTAATAAATTATTTTTAATAAAAAAAATCCAATATACTCCCAATTAGTACGTGATTTTTCTGTCATTAAAAAAAATATTGGTTTTGTCAACTTTATTTTAATATATATTTTCTAGTTTCCCCTAAAGAATATGTACCAGATCTTATAAACTAGTTTTGCAAACGGCGTTTATCATAGAGAACAAGAGTTTTCCTTAGCTGTATCGTGTATATACAGTTACTTTAAAAGTGAAACCCTTATCAGATTATTCTGTTGATTTAATGACGAAACCTGGCAATGAGCTAAGTTTACAATTTATGTTGTTCCTTGAAACTCGACCAAACATTTATCATCTTGTCAAGAAAACTTATTTTTGGCAGGTTACACGTGATAAAAGCATTACGAAGTTTTTCTTACATCATAATATAATATCTTCAACGTGTCTTCTTGTCAGCTCTGAATTTGATGAACTACTGAACTGAACTTTATTTCAGCTGTGATAAAATATCTTTCAGTAGTATAAAATATTCAGAAGATTTAATTAATTATAAAATTTTTTGTTTAGTTAAAATATATAATGATTCAAACTAACTCTTTTTTCGTTTTTATGAATTGTTCGATATTTTTTTATAATATTAAAACATTTTTCTTAAGTATTTAAAGAAAAAAACATTTTTGGAAAAATGAGATGTTTATTTATTGTATAACAAATTGGTTTATTTATTTAAAGCTCTTATATAAATACATCTGAAGGATTAATTACTTAGACGTAATTTTTTCCAATCAACCGAATTTTGTTTCATAATAATTTATTGTCCGGAAAGCAGTTTAGTATTTTTCAGATAGATGTCGTTAGGACAATTTTTTTTGCTCACTACATTCCAAACGTGCTGAATGTATATTATTATGAAATAGAATAGTTTAGTGCATTTTTTCGACCATTGTTTACTCAAAGTGCTAAGCGGTTTTTTGACGTCATTTTGAAGGGTGAAACAAAAAAAGTGTTTTTTTTTCGGTGTTTGATGCTTATTTTACTACCGGAAAGGAAAAACATATGATACACAAACCATAAAAATACATGTAGAGTCTATGGCGATGATGCAGTAAGAGGTCGTGTATGTCAAATGTGGTTTAAAAATGATCGATTACCGCTGATGACAACCACATCAAGGCTTTGATAAAGAATAACCAGCTTTCTACGACACGAGAGATTGTTGAGATACTGAAAACATTGCAAAACAATGTCTACTAGCATTTGGTGCAATTTCGCTTTTGAATTTGACCTAAAACTACGAAATTACTTTCCAGACAAACCAATAGATTATTTTTACCGATATCCGTGATCGTTTATAAAGTGTGATGAGAGAATAGTAGTAGTTGAATATTATACGATCATAAATAAATAACTAGGAAAATAATTTGTCATATTGCGCGTAATATAAAACCTGATAAATAACTTACTATAGTTCGGAAATTCTAGGATGAGTCCTGTTACAGCTCACAAATTTGCCCCAACACAACCTTATGTAATGTATTTAACCTAAATAACTTGCTATTTATTAGAATTGAGGCTTATTTTAAAGAAAATAATTAAAATTACTGAACATCGTTACAAGGTTTTGTATTGGGGCAAATTTGTGAGCTGTCACAGGACTCATCCTAGAATTTCCGAACTATAGTTTAGGTTACATTTCTAACGTACCTACTTTTCTAATTACATCGGTGGATAAAGCAACGTCCATTCTCTTTTACTCTTACACGTACATTTGCTTTTTTCATGAACATTTATTTTCATATAATATGACTTCCATAAATTTATGTCATAACATTACGCCGTTTCCCTGTCGAGTAGGAAAACCACACTTTCCCATCACGACACACTTTCTCCGTCTCTTTACATATTCTTCAATTTATTTACAATTTCTCTCCTTAACCAACTCCTCATCTTTTCTCCTTTCAATATTTAATTCACTTGGTCCAAAGATTAATAAACCTTTCTCCGTTTTCCTTTCTCAATATTCGCTTCATAGTCAGACTTCCATTGTTCAATTATTCGATATTTCCAAACTTACTCAAGAGTGTTCTTTTTTATCCTATTAAAACACCAGTCACATTATCCTAATTGAAACACTAGCAGTCATGTTTCAAGATCTTGGTTTATCTTATATGTTTTTAATTATCGTGTTGTATTCCGGAAAAATATCTTTTTGACCCGGAAAAGAATAATGCTTTAATTTAACCTAGAAATCGTATTATCTGTTACATTATTATTTAGCATGTAAGTAAATGCAGTGCATTGCGAGATAAGAAAACATACGTCAGAAATCTTGTTTACTTGCAACTTTCCGTATCATCGTTTAAAAATAACCGCTGCAATTTAAATCGCTTTCTTTGTTAAACTCGAAAATTACGAAACATCTTTCCCCATTAATTTGTGGGTCATTGCAATTAGGTAGAAACTAGAACAGACAGCATGCAAGGACTTGTGCCAAAACATTAAATTAGGGAGTCCGAATTGTGTTTAAGTTATATTATACATACATATATGCACGTACGATCACGTTATTTACCTGTCGGGATAGATAAAAAGCACACAAAATAAAACGAAAATATCCTGACACACATATTTCGTCTCCTCCATATTCATACACCTTGTTAATCAGTTCCTTAGATTATTTAAACTTTTTAAATTTATTTCAAATTTTCTGACGACTTTCGTGACCTACGAGTATGTTAGTTAGTACGGCGCTTGTTTTCAAACCCGAGAGGTAGGTACAGGTTTGATTCCCGTTGGAACGCAGTTTATTTAAAAAAAAGGCTTACAGTCTAGGTTCATGTTTCAGGTCTCTTTTAACGTTTTTATGGCCTGTTGAAAGATATTGCCACATGGAAATACATGTGACAGGTTATACTGTTCATAATGAAACTATAACTTATTCCGATCATACTTTTCTAAATCTTCCATGCGTTCCACCTATATTTACCGCCATCTGCTTACTGTTTTTCTTAATCCTGCTTCTTCCTACGTTCCTAAGTTAACATCCATCCTTAATAATGTCATACTCCTCAGTGCAAGCACTTATTCAGTGTCTTTCAGTGTTGTTTCCACGACTACGTTTCTCTCCCATAAATGATATTTCGCGAGCAACACTTTCTAACGACGGTGATGCCATTTATTCGCCCACATTTGAATAATCAGTTGCAAATATGGTGCAATGGCATAAATATTTCAATTTATATTGCAGTGAATAAAACTGTCAGTTTGTTTTTTGCATACCACGCTCTAGTGACTTTCGAAATTATTCATAAATATGTGTATATAATAGAAGGCTCGAATGTTTTCTAGTTATCTTGAGAAAACAATATTTACAGTTATATTTATACAATCGAATATTATACGAGTAAAAGTAAAAATTAAAAAAAAACATGATTTAGGGACGAGAATTATTTTGAGAAAAAATATGATTTTTGAGTTTTTTCCCCTAAAATGAAGAAATTGATGTAGTACGTCTGATTGAGCAGAGAAGATGATACTAAGATGAACAACCAACGGTCAAAATATACGCAGGCAGGCAACCCAACAATTTGACACACCGTCAAAAATGGATGTAAATCCAGTCGTACCGCGGGAATGCTACGTTCAGCTCACGATAAACCTAAAGGCCGTCCATGAGCAGCTCTCGATATCAGCGTCTTAAAAGGAAATCACTTCTTACTCATACACCATCTCTTCTTATACTAATTTTCTTCTCCCTGGCTCCATCCCAACTCACTGTCTGCGAAGACTGTCGGGGTCAGCTCTCCTCGTCCTTAGGTTGTGTGCTCTTCTGTCCCGGACTACACCCCCCAGGCCGTGCCTCTGCATCAGGTTATCTTTTTGCACCACCCACGAATTCTTTGGTCTTCCTCTGGTTGTTATTCGAGGAAGATCCATGGAGATTGCCTGGTTCACAATGTGATAGGGTGCTTTGCGTCCAATGTAGCCACACCATCTCAATCGCCTTATTATTATCTAAACTTCATCCATCCCACACTAATTCTATGTGTTACATCTGCTGCACACCCTCCATCACTATGGATGATACTAATCAGACCATTTAAAAGAGCACTTACGTCACTGATCGTTTTGGGCATTTCTTGTATGTAATCTCTCTTTTTTTTTTTAATAAATGTGATTGAAGTCATAGATATCCAAGAAAACTTGACAGAAAAAATAACTGTGCTATTCAAGTAGCACATTGCGAGTTAGAACTTACGACCTTCTACGAGACTAGAAGTCCAGCGCGTTGACCACGCGGTCATGCAAATGGAAATGCAATATTTACTCTAAATTTGTCAAAAAAAAAATTTTCGTGTTACATGTTTGACTTTGGACGCAAAAAAACCTTTTTCGCGTGAAACGCGTTTTCCATTGGATAAAAATAACCCTTAAAAGATCTTAAAATAACGTTCAAATAAAATATTTCCGTTGAATGCTCAACTCTCACTTGCGGATGTACTCGTTCGTACTCGTCTAGTCACGGACCACCAACAATCCGATATTACAAAAGCGATTCATCTATATTATTCAAATTTAAAATTGAGAGCACGCACCATTTCATAATATAATACGCACTACGCATTCATCCAATCAGACAATCAAGTGAAATGCTAACATCCGATTGTTGAGAATCTAATCACAACAGTCATCCCATCAACCTCTGTTTTGGTATCCATGCGTAGAGATTGCGTAGGTGTACTTTTTTATATTTGGTTCTTCTTGGTGACATATTCGGCATTAAATGTTGACTTAATTTGTGGCATCTTTGAACAAGAATTTTATTCACTTACCGTTCAACTATTTTTCAGCCGTATTCTTTATCCTCGATTTCTTCATCCTAATTGTTTGTATAACATTTGACGTTCTCAATGTCCTAGTTGGTAATATGCCTGTTTTCCAACCGAGAGGTTGCGAGTTTGATTCCCGTTAAATTGATTGATTCGAGTTTGATTACCGTTAGTCTGGTTTTCACTTAAGTCCTCTTTAACATATTTCTGGTTGGTTGGGAAAGATTTCCACATGGAAATAAGCACGCCAGTTTGTACTGTATATAAAGAAAGTGTGATACACTACAAGATGAATATTTTTTCCGTATAACGCGTGACTTGTTCAAATACGTTGTGTTTTTATTAATTTTGTTGTTGGGATTACTTCTTTTGACTTTTCCATATGCACCAGGACACCGGAATTTAGGGCATTCCATAAAAAAGACAACCAAAATATTTCCTTGCCATCTGTAATTAAATTGAAGATTAATTTCCTGGTAACATTTTTTTCAAATGTGACTGATATTTTCTTTTCAATTTGGACTTTTAATGTGTTCAGATGGTTAACTGAATTTTATTATATTTATGTACAAACATTTGGGTGTCGTTTAAAATCGTCGTTATCTGATAAACCTGATCTTAAGCTTTTCATTAATAAATATTTTTTCCTTTCGACATCGTTATCATTTAGCTAATCGTTTTATGAATATTTGACGTTTGCTGTTTACTCAACGTGTTTTTAAAATCAGATACAAAATGTTGATGTAATGCCAATATATTTATATTTTCTTTATTTACCTTTTCGATTTTATATAGAGAACCTCAAAGGTTTTGATATTTTAATCTCGAGACCTGAAACTAAATAATCCCTTATGAAACCGTGGTTTAATATAATAAGAACGAACAAGTTGCAAAATATCACTTGTGGATGACTCACCTTTACAAGATGGGTATTGTGTATACCTACTGTAGAGGATTCCAGCTGCGAGTGTGGTTTGGATGATGATACTATAGATCATGTGTTTTTTTCATCCTACTTAATACACCAGTTTCTACCTCATATTCTTTTTTAATAATTACATTTCGGATTATTTCATACATCGACACAACACATTTTTATCAGTGCACAAATTGTATTACACAATATTATTAATCTCAGTATACAAATTGAATTCACGATATATTTTTTTCTACCAAAGTGACCCCCTTACTAAAAGCTGACAAGTCCTTCGTCGCCGACTCCACCCTTATTTGGCGTCAACGCCTTTTGCCTTATCTATCGATGGTTTTCCATTATCGTTATCTATTATTTCTGTGTTAAACCTTTATCTTAATCTACCATTCCGATTTAACTTACTTTGGTTTAATTAGTTATCGAAATGCACTTTTATAACTTTGGCAAATTTTAACATAGTACTCGTATTTTGTTTTCACTCGTTTCGTCTCTGCCCGTGTCGACGTTCGGTTGCAAGAATTATTTTCAACTCTGTCCCCGGTGAGGAATGTCTACCGATAATGAAATTGTTTCCAACAGTTCTTGCAGTTGACTCTGGCTTGGGACAACACTTGTGTCACCTCTACTCATTACACATATGTGTATGCTAATTAGATTTCCGCACTTCTCGTGTTTGCGTTTTGTAAGTCAAACACATTCTCCAAGACGGACACATTGTAAATTGCAAATTCAAACGAGAACCGCATTTCTATCTCTTTACGTTTACCTATTACCTGATTTTTTTTTAACTGTAAACACTAAGACTCAAATTTATAGACCGACCGATTTTTAAAGTTTAATTTCGTACAAATTTGTTTTAGCCTCCATAAATAAGAGAGTCACGTGGTTTCGTTACCGACTATGAATACAAATCACGAAAATTTAAGGTTAGAAATTAGTATTTATTATTTAAGTCGAACTATGAATTCGGGCCTAAGAATCGCAAAAAATCTTTTGCGGTTCTTTTATTTACGGTTTTATCTTTCTCTAATCTCATACGTTTTCAATTCGAATTCAATTATCAACGAAAACAAAATAACGATCTTCTTGAATTTCGATAAAGGCGTCTTTTGGATATGATAGGATTTTGAATTGGCCGCCATGATCGTGCGATTTAACGCCTCTGGATTATTTTCTTTGGGGTTATGTTAAATCATAGGTTTACACCAACAAAGCTAATAGTCTTGATTAACTTGAGGCCAACATTTGTCGTGTTATTGGCGCCATACAGCCGAAAATGCTCCACCGAGTCGTCGAAAATTGGCGTGATCGAATTGGCCAGTGCAAAAGAAGCCGTGGAAGCCATTTGAACGATATCTTGTTTAAATCATAAACGACATGAAATATTCTTTCAAATTAAACCTGCAGATCCATTTTTGGTTTATTAGTTTTTGTTTTATTTTATTTTAAAGTTCTACTCGTATCGTTCTTAATGGGAAACCCATCTTATGATCGGTTAAGGTACCTAAGAGCCAGCCACGGTCAACATATGAATGCAATTATCTTCAAACAATAATTGTCATTAAACAACCTATCAATTGAATTAAAATACACGGCCATTTAAATAATTTATATGTGTTTTATTTCAAAAAAAAATCATATCACACCCAAAAAAACACTCTATACTTATAAAAAATACAAAGAATAAAATGCCTTATATTTTTTTTTACGTACGAATATAATTTGCTTTATGATCATTCGATTGTATCAAGAATTGGTAGTGATAGAGAGAAACAGGGTGTTAAGTTTTGTTTGTACCCGTCATTGATGCAGATTTTTCGGTCTCCTTACCCCTTGCCTCTCATAATTAATTATCGAATTGGAAGTTATCAACTTGGAATTAATTTATTATATTGACAAAAATGCATATTACTGCTGATGTTCTTCAATGTTGGCGAGTCGCAAGGATGCATCCGAGTGTAAAAAGTAGATGTTCTTCGAAATATAAATGAATTGACTGTTATATTTTATTGGATGAGATGTTTACGCAAGATATTTCACGGAATTTATTATTCTTGTCAAACAAGTAGCGATGAATTTTGTCGGATAAGTTTTTTAACTCTCTATAGTTCGGAAATTCTAGGATGAGTCCTGTGACAGCTCACAAATTTGCCCCAATACAACCTTATGTAATGTACTCGTATTTACCTAAATAACTTGCAATTTTTTAGAATTGAGGCTTATATTAAAGTTAATAAAATAATTAAAATTACTGAACATCGTTTCAAGGTGGTATTGGGGCAAATTTGTGAGCTGTCACAGGACTCATCCTAGAATTTCCGAACTATAGGTTATCTCATAAGATGTGTTGTCTGTGTTCGATATCTCAGAATTTGTTATTTGTGTCATTTTTCTCATTGGATTAGTTGTCTAGGTCGGAAATCTCACTGTATTTGTTGTTTAGGTCGGAAATCTCATTATATATGTTGTCTAGGTCAGAAATCTCATTATATATGTTGTCTAGGTCAGAAATCTCATTGTATGTGTTGTCTAGGTCAGAAATCTCATTGTATGTGTTGTCTAGGTCAGAAATCTCATTACATCTGTCATCTGTGTTAGGTATCTTTTGTTTGTATCATTTTTCTTATTGAATGTGTTACTTGTGTCAAATATCTCATTGGATATTGTATTTTGTTGGCCTTTCTCGGACTTGGAACAAAGAAGGATATGCAATGATTAATAATAATATCGCCTGGATGTGGTTGAACCTCCCTCACTGTAATCAATAGCAACGTTTGGGGTAAGTTCAGATTCAGAAGCTTCCAGCTAGACATCATAATATGCTCCTCAGGCTACCTGCGGTGCTTTCCAACTGACTTTCTGACAGGGTTGAGCCCCTTAACTTTTCACTCCTCTGAATGTCACTACATGACAGCAGTATGGGTGTCTCTCAACCCTGTAAAGGCTGATAAAAGTACTGCTGAGTTTTAAAGGACAAGGGTACAATGGCAGTCACCACCGTAGAGCAAGATAGAACTGTGACAATGAAATGAGATCAAATGCAATGAGAGTTATACTATATCTTAATACAACATCAATCGCAATGAGCCCCTAGGGTGAGGGGATATGGTGTTGTGTCAAGTATCTCATTGGATATGTTATATGTGTTGGGTATCGCATAGGGTATGTCATTTGTGTCTGGTATCTCACCGGGTATCTTTTCTGTCCATCAGGTGTGCGAGGAGTCGCTAGCTGCGCACCGCGAGCGGCTCGGCGAGCTGAAGACGCTGGTGGCGCGCATCGCGGCAGACGTGGGCCTGGAAGCAGCCGCGCCCCTGCGCGGGGAGCTGGCTGCCCTGGGCCGCCGACTGGAGGACGTGCGCGCCACGCTCACCGCGCTGGCCGGCGCCGCGGAGGCGCGTGCCAAGCGTCGCACCGACCTGCGCCACGCCAGGGACTTCCTCAACGCTGTGCAGGAGGTAATTTGAACGCATTATTATACTAGTATTATACGGCGCATTTTTACCAGAAGAAAAAGCGAGTATATTGTATTACAAAGCTTTAGTAGCATTACAAAGCAGAAAGTATTTGAAAATAACTGAAAGCTTTCTGTTTAAGAAACTTGACGGTAAAGTGTTTTTAAGATTCCGTGTAAAGCGAGCTGTGCCACGCTTTACTGTGGGACTTCCTCAACGCTACGTAGGGGTAAATTTTAACGCATTATTATATACTTTATATTTTACTGGCCGAGTGAACGAGAATATCGTACAAAGTGTAAACTCTAACGACTCTGTTTAAGAGGTTTCACAGGAAAGCATATAAATTTAAATAACCGCTAAAAATATATTGTTTTGCTTTAAACATAAACAATCTCATTAGTAAGTCAATTTTTCTATGGTATATTGAAATAATATAGTTTTGACTCTTTAATAAGGTACAATCGCTTTTTATTTTTCAAAAATGAAATAGTGTGCGAGTATTGTCTCTTCACGTTCGGTAGTTACGTGCCTACTTCAGTGATTCTAAACTCAAAGTCTCGATCGATTATTGGGGCAGAATACAATATTGTTTCCTGGCCACGGTCTTCAATATGTCCGAATCACCAATTCGGGTGAGTTGAAGGTGCCAGAAACGAAAGAAAAAAAGAACGAAATAGTAGTCATTTGATAAATTAATTTTTCGTGGTTATATGAACTACGTGTAGATTACGCTCATTTCGAAAATGTCATTAATTGTATATCACCCTATAAGTTCGGTCAGGAATTAAAGGGGTGTCATAAAAAGCCTCCATCCATGTCGGTCTGGATTGATCTGGTCTAGTCTGGCACTTCGAAAATAGTTATCACTATTTTTTAACAAAAAAATAAGAGATTATAATATAGTTTGTGCTTTAGCGACGATATCCTCGGAGTTCGGCTTGAATTCGGATACGATTTGTATCGAATTCTTTTTGGCCAAAATAACTAGTTCGTTGAGTAAAAATGCACCTTTAAGGTGCATTTTCTCTGAGCAAACAATTCATATTTACAATTCCAGAAAGTTTTTCCTGTTAGATAATTATTAAAACGTGATTTGTGTGGAATTTAAACGATATTCGCTACAAACACGCTATTTTATTTGACCAAACAATCGCTCGCTTACCTAGTGAAATTTACAGAACATAATCAAAAGTTAGTACTTATCATTAATATGGTTTTACAGTGTATTACCGTCAATTGATACGAGGATAATGTTTACATGAGATATTTACATTTAGAAGTTTGTTAATTTTAATTTCTATCGACAGTAAACTTTTTATCTGTATAAATTAATGAATGGTTAACTATTTGGGAGGAAAATTTAAAGTACTAGATGTACATGTATCGGGTTTTCATTTATTGTAGTAGTCAAATTGGTGAGATCTCTGTTTTCCAACCCAGGGATTCGGGTTCGATTCCCGGTGGAACCCTGTTTGTTTTAAAAACAGTTCCTGTATGATTTTCTTTTAATATCTCTTCGACATATTTTTGGTTATTTGGAAGAGGTTGCCACATGTGAAAAAACCCGCTTGGTTATAACTGTATATAACGAATGTCTTATAGAATAAAACAATACAATTCCATTTATTCCAATCAATCTTAAAAATTTAATTTTGTACCTTAAGCAGGTGTTTAAATATTTTGTGAGTAAATAACGCGCACATGCAGGATAGCTATTTTTGATAAATACGTGTTTACATTCATTGTTAATCTTCGTTATGAAAAAGCAAATTGAAAAATGGAAACTTCAAGTTCAATTTATAGATTGCCGATAAAGTGTTCAAATCCCCGCGAGGTTGTAAATTTGTTAATTGTTTTGTTACGCCGAATTGTTTCGTGCGCCGCGGCCATTCGGAGGGCGAGGGCGCGCTCGGCAGAGATAATTAGCGCAAGTCCTGACCTTGCCCGGGATCGGAACATTCGTTAACTTAATCAATTTCCCATTTCAGAGCCTCTCCACCGTGGAAGAGACCAACGGCAAGAACACCGAGGAGCAGCTGGTCGCGTTGCGTAACCATCTACTGGCGCTCGGGAAATCCGAAACGCAAATTCAAGACGTCAAAGAAAACTCGTTCGAGTATCCACCTTCGACTATAAACGAAACTTCGATTGTCGAAATATTGGAACTGTGGCAGACCGTGTTCCGGGAAACCTTCCAGCAGTATCATCGCCTCTCGTCTCAGCTCGTGAGGAGCCAGGATGGTGTTGCCGCCCTGCGGCTCTGGCAGGAGTATCTTTACCATGTGCAGTCATTCCTCTCCGGCTCTATTCCGGAAGACTATCACAACCTGAAAGAACAAAAGCATCTCTGCGAAATCCACCAGAATCTTCTAGCTACACAAAAGTCTGTACTTTTATCGAAAAATGACAAATCTACCGATAAATTGGGAAGTGGAGTGGTGGATAATTCTGTTATGGAGCAATTCAGTTCCTTGACCAATCTTCACAACGAGACCCTCTCTAGAATCATGGACCGACACGAAGAAATCACTAACAGAATATCGGCTTGGGATAAATATAGAAATGACCAAGCTAAATTACTACAATGGCTTAAAGATATGGAAAGAGAGAGGGAGAAATTACAACTCAGGTATATTCATATGAGACGTGTCCCCAAAATATTGCACAGAATCCAGTTCCTACTTGATAAAATACCTTCTGGACAAGCGCAATGTAAAGATCTACTTGCGCAGCAACAAAATATATTAACGTTTTGCGATGATCCTCTTGCTGCATCCATTAGAATCGAATATACTGGTATATTAAAGAGAATCGAAAATCTGCAAGCTGGCTTGGAAACCTGGAAAGAATATGTTAACAGAATAACTTCGTTAATTTCAGATTATGAAAGTCAGACATCGACCCTACAATCGGTACTGTCTAACACTCAAAAATCTATACCTCAGACTTTTGAAGGTCTCCCTAAATCTCGGTCTGACATGAAAGATCTTCTGGATAAGTTACGCGATTCTCGGACCAAAATGGCGACACTTGTTAAAGATTTAGACAACTTGAGTGTGATTCAAGAGCAGTTGAAAGACTGTGTAAGTCCACAGGATAATAAAACCATAAGTCAACGTATTTGGATTTTGAAACAACAACAGGCTGATTTAGATCACCAGCTTTCTGTTTTGATTCACGAACTTGAGGAGAAATTAGAATTGAATTTATTATTTGACTCTCGTCATTCCCGATTCCTTATTTGGATTTCTGATTTAGAAAATCGATTAGATAAAGAAAGTAAACTCGGGTTCAGTAAGGGCCTTAAACCTGAGGACCTTCTCCATAAGTTAGAGTGTGATTTGAAATCTGATATGGTTCTCAAAGAACCAGAAATAAAATGGATTACGAATACAGGTCATGAGCTGATCAACTCTTATGGAAAAGATGAAAAAGAACAACAAGATACAATACAGCAGAAAATGGATACCATCAATGAAAAGTGGAATAGATTAAGACAAGTTGGAAATATGCGAACAAAGAAGATAAGAGACCTTCTTCAAACAATATTGCAACTAGAACTTAGATTATCAAAAATACGTGAATGGCTTACCCAAATAGAATCGCAACTATGGAAACCTCTTTATATAGAATCTGTCTCTAAAGAAGTCTTTGACAAAACATTGGAAGAACATGATAAATTACAAGCAGCCATTGAAAAGGAAAGTGGTGAAATTGGCGATGTTCTTAATCTCTACGAACTCTTATTAAATGATGTTGATACATGGAATGCCAACTTTGACACTCAAAATCTCAAATTGGCTACTGAAAATGTAGAAAGAAGGTGGAAGGCGGTATGTGAACAATCAACTGAAAGAAGAAGAAAGATCACAGCTTTCTGGAAATTACTTCAAGAACTTTTAAAGTTAAGCAATGATGAAGAAGAGTGGTTACAACATCAAGAAAAATCATTGCAATCAATTGAAGATTCTATCGAAACTCTTCCTGCTGAAAATATTCCTGAAACCATTTCAAAAATAGAGACTCTTATGGAGAATATCAAATCAAGAGGGCCTGCATTGCAAATTTTAGAGCATAGCTATTCGAAAATTGCCAAAAACAGTGGACTTGAACCAGAAAATTTACAAACCCTTATATCTTCTGTAAGAAAGATGATTATCAGATGGAACAACTTAATTCCAAATGCTATAAAATTGCTAGGATTAATTCGCCAAGATACTGCAGTTCACAGGATGTTTGTTGATACTCACGGAAAAGCCATCATAGGACTTACTCAAGTTGATGTGCATCTTACTCAAATGCAACATCTTCCTGCTAATCGGAATCCACAACTCAAGAAACAGCAACTGCAGGTATTTATTATTCCTCTTCCATGCTAACATGTAAATAAATAGTTTTAAAATCATGATGACGATTAGAAAATTTCCACTTAGACCATTAGTGTTGTTTTTTTTTTTTTACAAAAACTAGCTATTGTATAGTAAATTTGTAGCTTGATTGGAGAAAAATTATATTTTATAATTAGTACAAATTTATAAAGATGTCTAAAATATTTTTAACTGTTCTTCAAAAACATATTCAGTCTATAATATATAAATAAAAAGTATTTCATGAATTTGAGATAATTTTCAGTAATCATTGCTATTTTTAAATCTTAAATAAACCTATTTTTGCAGAAAATTGAAAAGGAACTCCAGTCCTATAATGAGACACTACAAGAAGCTGATGAATTAGGATTAGTCCTTATGCAAAGAAGTACTAAAGTAGAACAGAAGGACATTCAAGAGATGATCGATGAATATCAACTTCTATGGAAAGACATTCAGTTACGAATTACTCAATGGAAACTCGAAATCCAAGAACAAATAATGGGTCCACAAAAAGAAGTTGACGAAAGTGTACAAGTTGAAACTCTTAAATTTGAACAAGATTCAGCTATTCAAGTAGATACATTATCCTCTCTATCGAAGATGACTTCACTTACATCCAAAGACGCTTTCTTGTTTGAATTGACAACTGCTATAGCAGAGTGTATTCAAAGTCTTAATGCTTTAGAAGCTATAGTATCCACCCCAGAGCCTCAACAAGCCACACCAGAATTAGCCAATGTTGGAACTTCAATATCGAAACTATCTGCAAATTGCCAATCCAGTGTGGAATTAATTAAACATCTTAGCGGTGTACTCTTGACCGAGTGTGACTGTGACGAAGAAGAGTCACAAGTCAGCCAAGTCAACATTTGCGTTGATCGTTATGAAAGACTACTTTTACTTGCTAAGAAACGTGAACAACATATTAGAAGTCTCAGGTAATATTTGCTTCTTTCTTTGTTAACTTTGGTGTTGTTTTATTATACATACTTTATTAATTTTCTCAGCTAATATCTTTTCTTATTCCTCATAAAATTCAATGACCATTCAGTTGGTGGTTGTGACTAATGTATATAAAACCTTTTCAAAATTAAATATTAAAAAAAATGCATGATTATTTTATTCTATTAATTTTCTATTTGCTATTTTTCTATACTTCTTGAGTTTCATTAACATTAGCATGGGTTTCTTATGGTGTGCCTTCCCTTTTCTGCTCAGGTCTCCCTACATTGATGCTTACTCCTTTAGCTGTGAACAGTGAGTATATTCTTGAAAACCTTTTTAATACCTAATAATTTGATTGATATTTAACATTACCATACACATGAACATTAGCATAATACACAAAACATTTCACAATACTAATAAATTATTAAACAATTTCAGCGAGGCTGGCCGATTGACGTGTCCATTATGTTCTCAACGCAACTGGAATCAACTGGACAATGATTTATGGAGACTCGAACAATGGTTACAGTTTGCTGAAGGAACTCAAAGTACTCAACACTCTTTACCATCTAATATAGAGAAGTTGGAAGATATTATTCAGGATCATAGAGAATTCCTTTTAGATCTCGATAGCCACAAAACTATCATTGTGTCTCTAAATATTGTAGGAGTTCATTTGGCAGATCATACTGAAGATGTTGAGAGGGCTAACCGTCTTAGAGCTCGACTAGAAAATATAAATGCTCGTTGGGATGCAGTTTGCAAGAATGCTGCCAAATGGCAAACTAAGTTACAGACAGCGCTCATGGGCAATCAAGCATTCCATGATATCATAGAAGAATTGTGCGCATGGTTAGAGAAAACAGAAAATACAATAAGATCTTCTGAACCGGTCGATTTAACAGCCGAGAGATCTGTTATATTGGCCAAATATCGCAAATTCAACGATCTACGAGGAGAGTTGGAGCATTGCGAGCCTCGAGTGGTGAGCTTGCAGGAAGCTGCTGATCAACTGCTCAGGGCTGAAGATGCTCCCGAGGGATCCTCTTCTGTATGCAAAAAGTGAGTTTTTGTTTTATCTCAGGGTTCATCGTATAATCCTGCCAAACGAATCTCTTTTCATTTATTATTTATAATTTATACTGTTTTGTAATTTCAAAATTAAGATATTGCTCGTGTGATTCCCAGGTTCTTTTTGTTAACATAATTCTTGAATTACTTATGATTTCATTTTTAAATAAGAAACATATACTCTATCTTCATCATTTCATCATTTATGTTTATGCCGGTCTTGCGCAGCTTAAAAATGCATTTTGTTTCATTTTTGCTTTCAATATTTATATACAATATATTGTGATTCGATATGGACAAAAATACTTTTATACTATATTTATTTTATGCCAATTTTGTATTATATTTTAAATTAATTTATTATATTTTTTCTGAACGTTTTTGGTGTTTCAATATTAAGTAATTTATAATGATTTAAAAAAAAAATTTAAACCATGCTAGAAAATCAGTTCCATATCAACTTAAATTTTGTCCATTACTATTGTTTTTTTTTTCTTGTATAATTTTCACATACATAGAATGTTTTTCTACCATCATTTTATCTTTATTTTTTTTTTAATTGAACTCATAATATAAAAAATAATATTTTGTAATGTATTTTATCACACTGTTTATTCCACTTTTTTGTAATGGTATAACCCTACCGGTTTCAACGGTTTCACCTCATCTTCAGGGGAGCATAAACAACACTAAATTATTTTCGAACTGGTACCGATATACACGCTTCAACGGTTAGGGACATTCGGGTTGGGGACTGAGGGCTGAGGGAGATATGGGACGATTTCGGCCAGCAGCGGAGAGATTTTTGGGATATATGTGTTTACCAGATGTTCGCCTCGGTGTACTGACTTAGAAATTTCTAGGGCCTCTTATCTGTCCAATTTATATCAGTAGTCTACTGATATAAATTGGACAGATTAGAGGCCCCAGAAATTTCTAAGTCAGTTCACCGAGGCGACCATCTGGTAAACACATATATCCCAAAAATCTTTCCGCTGCTGGCCGAAATCGTCCCATATCTCCCTCAGCCCTCAGTCCCCAACCGTTGAAATGTGCATATCATTACCAGTTCGAACAGAATTTAGTCTTGTTTGTGCTCCCCTGGAGATGAGGTGAAAGCCTTGAAACCGGTAGGGTTATACCGTTACAAAAAAGTGGAATAAACGGTGTTTGATAAAATAAATTACAATGTCTTGAAACCTCCACAACGCTAATGCCTTAACTATAAACAATATATAAAAAATAATACATACAAAAAGATAGATTTGTTTATATTTTTATGACATATTATACCATCTACTTCCAAGTTCTTAAATTAGAATATTTAATATTAAATAACTTTGTTATTCCACTATGACATTAATCCTCACTACATGTGTTTCTACTTCCTAGCTCAAGGCTCTCTTCAGGCGGAATAGCCCGAACCCAGTCTTGAGCCTCATATATGGCACAGATATTTTTCGCGGGGATTAATGTTATTAGTGGAATAACAGTAATTTTTCTATTAATTATTCGAATATAGAGTTTCAAAAAGTTTAATTCAAAACTTTTGATAAATTCATAAATTATTTGAATTAGCTGTCACATATAGTACATTTGATTACATGTTTGTCAAAATCAAATTAACAAATGTGAAGTCCTTTTATTGAGTTGAGTTGAATAAACCAACAAAAAAAAATATTTAAAAATATTCTTTATTTCTTCATAAATATTTCCTACAGTTTTAACATGATATCGTCATTCTTGCTTTTATATTTTGCTTGTGGGGACATAAATTCATTTAAATGTGGTACAATTATTTTTTATAATTTATTTTTTACAATCTCTACATACACAACTAGCAACTTTAATGCTCTCAGATAATTTTTTATTTAAAAAGTAAATTTTTTGAACATGTAAAAATATATTATACTTTTTACTAAATTCACTTAGTTTATAATAACAGTAATAATTTATTTGGTGATTTTCTGTTTGCATGGTATAAAAAAATAAAATATTACTTGAACCTAATTTATGGTTTCATATGCAACAGTATTTTTATTCAAATAATCATAAAACATAATTAACATTTACCTTTATTTATTTTCTGGAACCATTGAGTAATTTAAGATCATGCCTATGTTTCAATGTAACATCTCACAAATAGTGTGAATTTAAGAATGCTCCTGAATGCCTCTAAGCCATTACCAAGTTATCATGTACTCGTATATATAAAAACTATTTATTATTTTTTTTAAGTTGCAAGTTCCACTGCTTTTGTGTTGTTGTATATTTGTGTATAAATGACCACAATCTATTTAAACAAAACAAAGATATCATTCAAATTATTTTGTTCAATGTTCACTGATTTAGTTAATATATCATTAGAATTTGAAAATATAATCATTTACATATTCAATTCTGTATATATGTATAATGGAAGTTTATGATTTCATCAGTATTATTATTGATTTGTGTGAAAACCAAGATTGGTTTTATTTATAGATAAAACATGGTTTTTTTAACACTCAAAATTATACTTGTTTTTACTTTCTCTTGAAACAAAATTTGATAAAAAGTCTTTTATGCATATAAATAGTAATTGAAAATTGTATTCTGTTTGGTGAACATAAGTCATAATTTTGACTATCATAGTCTTCTTAGCAACTGCTCAGAAGACCTGCAAAGTGTTCTCACCTTCCTTTTGAACTTGAACAATACGAGCCTTATGTGTTATCTGAAAATGTCTATTAATTACTTTTTACAATTTAGTTGAAATAAATCGTGGTCTAAATTTGAAGGGTTTGGGTAAAATAACACTGTAAGCCTTTTACATAGAAAATTTTTAAAAAACCATTCATGAGAAAAACTAAAATAATTTGTATGAAATAAAAATTCATTGTGAGAATTTGGCTGGTATACCAATATCAATTTTCTCCATAAAATATTTATTTGGCATACAGTTTAATCTCCTAAAGTCTTCATTTACACAATATGCTTTTGAATGTTACGTGTGCATGCTTTTCATCGGGGTATCATATCATCAATCATGAGCATTGTCAAATGGTTAATACGCAGCCTGGTGTGCAGGCTGACGGAGCTGCGGTTGCGGCTGCAGTCCTTGCGGCGACTCACCGCCGTGTACGCGCTCAAGCTGGGTGCCGTACTCGGCAAGGGTGCTGGTACGCTGGCGCCGGGTGAGGAGGCCACGCTCTCCGCACTTTCTCGAGATGTAAGTGTATTTTTTTTGTTTTACAGGTTCGTGATATCCTTTAATGCAAATTAAACAAAATATCCACAGATCGTCTTCTGCCTGTCTACCTGTTTATTATAATTCTTCTAATTTTTCGTGTTGAAAGAAAATGTTATAAAAATTAATAGTCTATCTTGACCAAATTAGCAGTCGAGGTACTGAATAATGAGGTGGAGTAAGACAAAAGATACTGGTAACACAAGTATCAAGAAACTTATTAAGGTCTATGGTTTATAATAATTGCCATCAGTATTGATACAATGTGACTGTCAAGACGAAGAATACAAGTTGTTATTCGCTTGTCAGACTTACCAAATATGTCGAATGTCTTCAACAAGAATCAATTATTTGATCGCATATGATAAATTGTCTGACTTAGGGTTTTAAATACCAAAGGTTTATAAGAGACAATAATATAAGTTACTTCAACATTCTACTTACTTATTCCATATGACCATCAAATTTACAATGTATTTTCAGTCACAAATATTTTTGTTGTAATTTCGTAATGCTATGTAGGAGTCCTTCATTTAGGGATATATTCAATATTTTTAAATGGAAAATAATGTATGAACTAAGGATCAAGCTTAGAGAATGTAGTCTCAATATTTAGACAACCAGCATATGTTCTATACATTCTTAGTGACTACATATATGTAGTATATTTACTTCAACAAGGATGTTTCCAAAATCAAGGATAATTATTATTTTTCATATTTCTCTAGTGCCATTTAGTAATACTTCAAGGCATTTATGTTATCATGTGAAATATCTCAAAATTTGAGAACTAAAGTAATCTTTTGAAGACCTCTATGCAATATATTATTATATATAATAAATTTTCATAAGAGTACTTATATTATTCTATAGTTCCTGTAATTTAATATATTTGTATTACTTTTGATTTCTAAGGAATAATATTCTAAATTATTTCCTTAATAATTTTTTTATAATGTTCATTGTAATTTGTTTTATCAAACACTGTTTATTCCGTTTTTTTGTAACGGTATAACCCTACCGGTTTCAAGACTTTCACCTCATCATCAGAGGAGCACAAATACGACTTGTTTGTGCTCCCCTGAAGTTTTGAAACCGGTAGGGTTATACCGTTACAAAAAGTGGAATAAACAGTGTTTGATAAAACAAATTAAAATGTCTTTAAACCTTCACAATGTTAATGCCTTAACTATAAATAATATATTTATAATGTTCCTTTAATGATAGGGTACAAAAATGTTCTTTATTGTCTTAACAATTTATTTCTAAGAATTATGAAGTAGTTGAGAGAAATATTATGTAATTCAATTTTAGCAATTTTAAATGCTTTGTAATTGTCACAGTAGATCATTTTTACATTCGTATCAATAATAATTTGTTCTGTAAGAAAAGGTTGCTTTATTTTTTTTATAATATTAATGAATTTCCAACTTTCATTTTATGTTGTATTTGATGTAGCATTGATCGTAATGTGTATAATTTATTCAGCAATTTAGCTTTTAGTATCTTGCACCTTATTTTTAATTAAATTTTTCATAGCTTCTGGAACAATCTGGAACGAGCGGCCTTTCTGGAAATCAGCTACCACAATCTGACGAGCAAACGTAAATACTTTTGTTTTTTTTTCGTCTGTCAATATGGTGTTTCTTCTGCTTCATTGTGCATGCTTCGATCTTTTGTTTTAGCTTATAAATTTTATTTTCAGTGGAGTATGATCTTCAGCATGTTTCCAGTCTGGAAATGTCTTTTCTTTTCTCTACTTTGCTCATCATTATTTTGTTTCTTTTTGAGAGTGCTTCTTATATTTTTAATCAAATAAATTATAGTTATCCATATCAATAAAATTATAAATATTGACTCAAGAATATTTATTAAACAACAATAATCATTTATGGAATTATTCAAGTATACTCACAAACTCTATTCAATTAGCATAGTTGTATTTAAATTCATGCTTGAAAAGAAACAAAATATTTTACTGTTTAGTTCTTTGTGTTTTCTTAGCTATTTTTAAATCTATCTTAACTTAATTCTAACTTAATATTATTTGTATTGCATGATCACAAATACTCTTCCTTATTTTTCTCTCATATATTTTATTTCTTTATGTCATTTATTATTAAAAAATCATTTAGCTTATTTTAAACAATGTGTTTAGTAAACTTTATTTTAAGAATAACATTTTTTTATGTTTGGTTTCATTTTTGCAAGCATCTTATCTTGTATATGTCTATTTTATTGTATATTTAATATCATCTGTAAAATAAGATCTGGATAATCCATATTACATGAAATATATTCATAGTATTAACTTAAAATATAATTTCCATAACAAATATTCAACATATCTCATAAGGCATTTCTTTATTATTATTTTGTACGTTTTCATAACTTATAAAGAAACCAATATTCAAGTTAAAAATATGAAATATGAATTGTCCAAAATTCTATTTAACATCATTCATTGTTACTTACTTTTAAAATACAATATAATTGCATTAGTTGATTATTATAAATAAAACTAACTGTTAACATCATTTTTCAACTTACAATTTCTTATTTCGATTCTTCTTAAATTATACTAAATCTTCATAAAATATACTCATATATTGCCGTCATAAGCAAAAATGCAGCTAACGGGAAAAAATCAGAAATGTAACTAAATATGAAGCAATATTTCATATCAAATTCTGAACCATAATCCATAAAAAAATTACAGAAAACCATTTATTTCAACACAAAAATCGACATAATGTCTTTTTTAATTTTACAAAATACTAGGTTTTTCTAAGCAAAAAAAAAACAATAAAATGTGATTCATAAGCAAAAGGACAGCAAGTGCCTATGCGTTTGCTGCGTTTTTGCTTATGAATCACATTTTACTGCTTTTTTGTTTATGAATCACAACATTTTTAAGCAGCGATGAAAAACATAAAAGTGCAGTTTTCTCAAAACTTAACTTTTGCCATTAGCTGCGTTTTTGCTTATGAGGGCAGTATTATATATATACCTTAGATGAAAAAAAGTTATGGGTTATTAACTACTTAATGACAGATTATTAAATTAATTTTAGATTCTTTTTATGATTGAATATAAAATATTTTCTGTATTTTGAAAAGTCGAGCCCCATTATATTTTGCTTGTGATTTATTCTACCTTCATTTAGTAAGAATTTGAGTTTGGTTACAAAATGATGATTGATTTATTCTACCTTCATTTAGTAAGAATTTGAGTTTGATTACAAAATGATGATTGATTTATTCTACCTTCATTTAGTAAGAATTTGAGTTTGATTACAAAATGATGATTGATTTATTCTACCTTCATTTAGTAAGAATTTGAGTTTGATTACAAAATGATGATTGATAAAAAATACAGAATAATTCAAATTATTTTCATTTTCATAGAGGTAATTGACATGCTTGGATGATACATCTCCAAATTAATAATAGTGTTGAATAAATTTATATTCACACTCTTTTAGCTTGGTTATCTTTTATTCCAAGCCAAAGACATCAAATAGTTAAAAAGAGCATCAAAATAATTTTTTTTTAAAAGTATTGATTCCAAAAATCTCGTGGGTATATATAATATTATGTAGGTATAAATAATTGTAAAGGAGATATCCTTTTGCAATAAATATTTCAGTTTTCTTAAGAAGAGTGCAATTTTATTTATTAAAATTTTACATTTACTAATTATGCTTTCTAACTAAATTTATTTATAACCATTTTCTAATATTTAAATGTCTAAAACTATTTAATGTGTTATGTCATTGAATAATGTAAAAACTGTCCTGTTTTTATTTAATTTTGTGTTTCAATTTACAATAATTAGCCTTTATGAATAATTTTATCCTTTTTTAAATGTTTATTAATATTAAATATTTTTACAGTCAATTGTAATATGCGTATTTAAAAATGAACATTTATTTTGTAGTAATTATGAGAAATCGAGTGCAATTTCGATTAAATTAAGAATTTGTATTTCGATTCGTCTCAGCTCAAATATTTTACCGACAATTTTAAAATTTGATATGAGAGATAACTATCTGCAAACTTCATAGACTCTGTTGATTTCTTACTCTTCCTTAACATGCTTTCGTAGCATCCAGGTGTTTAAGGTTCGATTCCTTGCGAGTCATTCTCATATATTCTGGTGTTTAGTAGCTGTCTGACAGTAATTGTTGAAATGTACTTGCGTTGATGTGTGTTACAAAATAGCAGTACATTAATCCCAAAACTAGTCTTTTTTTGCACTCAAATGAATAATACTCGTAGTTAAAAACATTTATTCAAATTTAAAATAATGTTTTAAAACAATAGTAAGTTAAAAAATCTATGTCCGTTTTTTATGGTTAATTGTTCAGTATTTTGTCTCTATTGTCAAATTTGGACTGCTCTTTGCTTTAAATATGTATGTTAAGTTACAATTATAATAGCTAAAAAATTATATATAGAGAGATGGATTGAAATGAGCATTCTTTTGAAGTAGCATAACTTTGCCTTCTACTGTTTTATTCGAAACAGTAAAGAAAATTATTAATTTTAATAACATCTATAACTTTTCTGAAGCCATATTGAAATAACATTTTTTCCTTTTGTTAAGGCTATTAAAAATATGGAATGTGGCCATTTCATATAATATTTAGTCATTTGTGAAATAGTTAATTTTTGTAAAAACTTAATAATTGTATTTTGTGAAATACTTAATTCTTCATTGATTTTCTACTTTTTTTTCTAAGTTATTGCACAAATAAGAAGGAAAAATACAGTTTTCAATAGTAGTACATGTAATGTTTTTCAAAAACGTTAAGAAGCATTTTAATTTAGAAAAATAACTGTATAATATTGCCGTTAAAAATATTAATTTATATCAATTCAGCGAGAAATTCCTTTTCATAAAATTTGTTATGTACTGTTCAAAGACATTTATCAATGAATCGTGTCTATTATTTTTACAGAGATGATGTAGACACGGGTGTTCTGCGACGAGGATGTCGCTTCTTGGGTCGTGTGGTGCGAGCGTCCCTGCCCTTCCAGGCTCTACTATTACTGCTCTTGGGCGCTGCAGCATTGGCACCCGGCCATCGTGAAGATCTTTGCGCTATGACCAACAACTTCGCTCGTAGCTTTGAACCTATGCTAGGTTATCGTAATGGTCCACCACCTGTTTAATACTCTGTCATTTTTACTGGCTTGTTATCTGATGCCATTTATATTTGGTTTAACCATCTTAATCTAATGTTGAAAATGATCATATAGAATTTACTAAGGATTTTTAACTATTTAATGTATAAATACTTCCAATGCATAATTCTTTTTAAACATTAGATTAACAAATCATAGGGAGCTATCCCTAGTGTACTTCAATTAAAAAATATAATCTAAACTTAATGAGAAGAAACAAAATAATAAAGAGTAAAAACAACTGTCAAATAAACCGATGTGCCATATGTAAATTCTTTTCGTATATTTTGGTTTTACCATTTTTCTTCTCATTTTAAACTGGACCACAAAAATAGTTTAGTTTGGTACAAAGTTTGTTTTTTGTTTATATACAGTTTTGTAAGTCAGCTTGTAAAGTTTTAGAATTAGGGTTCTGTTACATTTCCATTGAGATAGTTCCTCGTTACGATGTTATTCTGGTCACTTTTTGTTGTTCGTTTATTGAATTTGCATTTAGAAATTTCATACGAATCGAGACAATTAAACAAATACCTACCTATCTATAAATTTTTTTATACGAATATTTGACCAACCGACAGGTCTAATTATTTAATGCACATAATTGTGACAAAATAAATTATATTTGTATTTCACAACACGAATTTGTACTTAGAATATATTAGATATTAAGGTTACTTAGCATCAAATTCATTTCCGAATGAAATCAATCATCACGAAATGACGAAACGGAAATTGGAAATACTCACGAATGATAACTATGTTTTTGATTTGATTAGATCAAATGGAATAGTTGTTTGAGATTTTTTATTGAAAAAAAAAAAAAAGATGGAAGCGATAAGAGGGTATCCAGGACAATGGCGGGGAGTGGAACACCCTCCGGTCTGGAGCCCTACCCTGCTCCGTTTGCTACTCTCCACGGACGAGGCAGGGCCTGTCACGTGTGGCTATTTCCTCTCCAGGATAGCTGCAAGGTGCAGAATGCCGCTTGACTGAATCATATTAGATTAATTCTCCCGATCTAAATATTTTTCAGTTTTACCTTATATTTATATTGCAATGTTGACGAGTATTTTTTGTCCGGAATATGGTGCTAATTTGTGTTTTATACACAAATGTTATTGAGTTATTCAGAAATTATACTAATATTTTTTTTCTTCATTATCGAAAAATATTTAATTGCAGTTTTTTTTGTATGTAAATGTCACAGTATATATAATATATTAACTTTTAAACATTTTTAAGCCAGCTAATATTTTTACTTTTTATTTTTCCTTTTAGTTTAAATAAACTGTTAATTGCACAAACTTTAAATTATGTAACAAGGCTATTCATAATGTTTTTTTTTGTTAAGCTGAAATATTACAATTTATGAAAATTTTTATTTGCTTGTTATTACATCCTTACTTGCTACTCCCAAGTAGTTATTGTATTTTTATATAAAGAGCTTTTAAGGTGTGGAATGTCCTATATTCGATAACCGATATAATATTATGCAATAAAATTTTTAAAATAATTGTGCCTTTTCTTTTTCCACAATTTATGAGAAAACCCAAGGCTAAAGCCACACCAGTGCTTCGCTAGGTGCTACGTGAATAATAGACTAGGTGACTTCATGCTTGGCCACACCACGCACATTCATTTGACATTTGGGAGCGGTTGAGTCAACAAAGGATGCCACTCTCTCAAACTAACCAATTTCATTACAACTTACCTTATCTTTATTTACTTCCTGTGCAACTTCATTCCAAAGTGATTTTATTATAGGTAAATTTTTGTATAATTTGCTCGATGGGTTCCACAAAGGCTCACTTTTATACACAGCTGTTATTAAAACTTCCGCCATCTTGTAAAATCACTTGGTGACACAATAAAATTAACCAACACGTCTGTTCGCTAGGAGATTCACTCGGTGACTAATTGTCATGTAGCGTGGCGCGAAGTGTGCAGTGTGGCCATTGCGATAGTATGCGGTGCGTTGGTTCGCTAGGATATGTCGCCTAGGTCGCAGCATAGCTCTAAGCACCAAGCGAGGCTCCTACCTGTGTGGCCGAGGTCTAACTATTTTTAGTACGAATAATATAACATTTAAACAGAATAGCATTTTTTAATATGGTGTCCCTCTAAATTTTTCTGCAATCGTCATGGTTATTTTGACCTTTGAGGCAGCAGCTCTGGACAAAAGTGTGGTGCCATAGTGAAACCACTCCCGTAAGTTGTTCAACCATCTTTTGCCACACTTCTTCACTGAATTTTCCTTCCCATACTTCTACCCTAAAGGAACTTATATTTTTTTCCATGGATTATATATCTAAAGAACTCTTCATTATCTTTATTCATCCATTTCAAGATGTCTTCATTATGGACTTTGTCAACCCATGAGAGTACCTTAGAGAAGTACCGAGAATATATAGCTACGTATAATTCGCATATATAAATCAAAACTGAAATTTTTCTTGCAGAATATAGCCTGCATTGTAAAGAAGAATGATTGTGCCATCTCCACTCACCAAAGAAGAAGGGTAAAAGTTTTCTTTTTGAAAGCCAAGGTGATCAATAATCATTAGCCTTGTGTCTCCAAGGTCATAATGATGTTACAAGAATTGCATGTGAAAAAAACGAGAATAACATATTTTCATTTATTCATTTATATACATCTCAATAATTCAAATTGTTGATGTGGATATGTTGAAGAATGTGTGTGAGGCAACATTCTCTTGAGACCCAATAATCAAACCTTCAGGATGAGAACCACTGAAATGAACATGTGGCTCTTATTAGTTTGAAACTATAAGTGTTAGAAATATTACCCTTCATATCTAGCACTTATTACAGAAGTAATTTATTATATCTCCTCATTTTGGTTTAGTATTATAGTTTCGCTAGAGCAGACTTATCTTAATCTCCGGTCAACTCTTCTGCTTTCACCCAGTCTACAATTTAATCTACAGACTCCCAATCTGTAGGGTAGAGTGCTCCAAGAGTGCGCACTTAAGGTATAACTTAAGATATCAACAAAATAACTTAAGATATCAACAAAACAAATATTTTTACAAATAATGACTTTCTTTATTCATATTAAACCATCTCTTATTAACATAACTGCATATAAAAACAAAATTAAATTTAAACACTTTACGACCAAAATCATTAAATCTAAAAATAGTTATTTGCGCACTCTTACATATACAGGTAGTTAAGAGTGTGCACTTGGAAACCTAAGAGTGCGCATGGGACACCTTGGCACAGAGATCACATTAAATGTGTACGGACCAACTCCGGAATAAGCGGTACATTTTTCAGGCCACCACTGAGTGCACATTATACACTATATCCAATCTTCGGAAATTGGTTCCTTATAGACTTCCTTGCATCCTGGGCAACTCCACATATTTTTCTTTGGTGTTGATTTTCTGACCTTCGCCTTTCTGTTTATTTTGTTCAGGCTACACTCTAGCTTTCTTTTTCGGTTTGCTTCTTCGAGAAGTTGTTGGGTGAGCTTGTAAGTATGTCTGATTTTTTGCTTTTCCGGTTTGATCCGGGCGCAACTGATTTTGGTGGCGGGGAAATGTCTATGAAGGTTATAGATGTTCCAAGAGTTGGGTTAGCTGTTTCTGAGTTTAAAGTAGTTAATGTCATTACTGTGTTCGATTTAGGGTTTGCAGTAGTCACAGTTGACGATCCTGATGTTGTAACTGGTTCTAGAGTTTCTTCTGTCGCAGCAGGTATTTCAGGGATGGTAGCAGTAGTGGATGCCCCTAATTCTTGGATTGACGTCGCGTGAAAATGTGCTATTGCAGGGTCTTCTCTTTCAGTGACATAACTGGCCAAAAAAATGCCTCATCAAATATGTCTTTATTGAAGGGACATAACCCTGTGACTTTGAAACCCTCAACAGTGTTTGCCACAGTAGGTGCCTTGAAGTAAGCTGGGGTGAATATTGATGCCATTTGGTAAACTGTTATTGCTCGGCCAGGATGGTTTGTCAGCCACTTTTCACACTCATTAGAGAAGTATTTTTTCAAAGGAGAGAAAAAACTTATGTCCAGAGGTTGCATTTAATGACTGCTGTGAGGTGGTAGCGTCAGTGCTACAATATTATTTTGTCTAAAGAATTTAACAGCTCCAATGGAGCAGTGTGAACTGTGGTTGTCCATTATTAACAGGATCGGTTGTTCTTTGGTGGGCTTTGGTTACAGAGTTCGGCCTCTCTCTCCTTGGATAAAGTTAGATCATATCTGCAAAGCTTTGTGGAAACGGTTCCTCTCTTAAGGCGTTTTCTTAACGTGCTCTCTGGCATTCCAAGAGAAAGTGCGACTTTTCTTTAACCTTCGCCCTCGCTGATCCTCTTTTTGGCTTCATCCAAGACTGCTTGCGAACATAGCTTACGTGTTGACTTTCTTTCTCGTGAAGACATTCTAAAAACAATAATACGTATCTATTACGTTTAATTAAGACTAACATCCTCAAGTAAAATCAGATTTGGAGATCGGTCTGCGCTTAGATCTGTAAGAGTGCGCGCGCATTATTACAGACCACAGGCATTGTTCACATTTGATACAAGTACAAGTATCTCTGTTAGAATTGGGGAATTACAGTGCCGGTGGACGCTTGCTACATTGATTTACACTACCGATTTTGAAAAAAATAGCCCATATCATCATAAACTAACACATCGTACATATTACAAGATGTAAAAATAATTTATCAAAACACAGAATATTGTGAAAACTTACCCGACATCCGTTTTTTCGATTTATTTAGGATGCACGGCACAGTAGCGCGTTTTCTCGTCACAAATGACAGCTAGGAACTAAAGCAACAAATGACATCTAACACGCGTTTTATGAACGGTGCACACTCTTAGAGCACTCTACCCTATGTGTGCATGACTAAGTCTTTGTGGAATTCTCCCAAAATTTTGATGCACTCAAGATTTTGACTCATCATTGAACTCTCTTGAAATAATAAAATGGTAAATTTCGATTGCTTTGCACATTGCTGTACCGCAGCTTATTAAATTATTCCAACTGCTGTTGGAAATTCAGTGGCTTCTCAGTCAGTAGTGCTGTTGGAAATCAGTGGCTACCCAGTCAGTAGTGCTGTTGGAAATTCAGTGATTACCCGGTCAGAAGTCATTCTTCTTATGTTTAGTCTGGAGAAGCTGATAATGTCTTGAAATATTGAGAGGTGGTGAGTAAGAGGACTGTCTCCAACAAGGTGAATAAACTAAAGTAACGAGATGACTGCTTCCTCATGGAGTGTTGCAATCACTATGGCTCAAGACCAAGAGGAGTGGAAACTAATAATTTGCTTAGTTCCAGATTCTCAAGGAACCATGATGCACATCTATGAGCAACACAGTTAAGATTTCTTTGAGATCTTCAGACATTTTTAGATGTGTCAAATTTGTTAACACTTTTTGATAATTTTGTCTTCAAGAGATTAATGAATCTCTGGGCTGAAGAACAAATTTTTTTGTACTCGTCTTATTTTGACGACGATAGACATATTCGGATTCAATTATTTATTTATTTAATACTTTTCTTGCAAATACAATCTGGCGGGCTTATTGCCAGGCGGAAATCTCTTTCAACCAACCAGATAAAGTAAATGATCCTTAGAGATTGTTAATAGAGAGCGGAAAATCTGATGGAGCGAGATCAGGACAACAGGGCGGATGTGGATTAACCGAGCTATTGAATAGCCGCTTTTGTAATGTTAGCAGTATACGGACGGGCATTATCATGCTGAAAAATCACTAGATGCCGTCTTCCCTGTCGTTTTTCTTGAATTGCGGAAATTGTTGGCAAATAGCCTCAGAAATAATGTTTACATTTTTTGGAAGTATATGACGCCTTCTTTGTCCCACCTTACCTTACGTGGATGGACACCAGCTTTTCCACTCCGAGCTCAGCCATCCCTTTTTGTTTTTGATGTCGATGTAAAGGCACCATTTTTCGTCACCAGTAAAATTGTGACAAAAACGGTCGATGTTGTTGACTAGCAAGCAAAGTAACACAAACAAATGGTAGCATGCTGATTTTTTGTTGTTGACGTTCAAAACGTATTATACCCATTTTTTTTAACTTTGCCCATGGAATGCAAATGTCTTGCGAACGTTGATTGATCACAATTCATCATATTGCCCAATTCCCGAGTTGATTGACATGGCTCATCATAAATCGAAGCGTTTAAACTTTAAACGGTCTTCATCAAAGTCGAATGGTCTTTCTGAACGTGGAGAATCATTTATTCATTCTGAACGTGGAGAAACGATAAAATCATTTTCATGCCGTACTTAACCCAATGGCGTTCTCCCTGCAAACGGCATAAATGATTCAGCGGCCTCCGATGTCTTAACTCGTTGCTAATTCAAACTAAATGATACGTCGGAAATATTATTCTTTTTGTACTTGACACTCAATTTTCTTTAACCAACAATTAACACAAACTTTCCACAAATTAAAAAATTCAAGACATATTCAATAACAATAATATGACATTTTATGTTAAAAAAATCCAAAGCACTGTTGCCATGGAAACCAAAAACGCTACGAACTTTTACATCAACCCAATATAAAGGGGGTCCCAATAAGAGCGCCGGTTTAGTTAAATGGTCTGCTGGTTTGAATTCTTGAATCAGTTGAATCTTGTAATGGTCTGCTGGTTTGAATTCTTGAATCAGTTGAATCTTGTAATGGTCTGCTGGTTTGAATTCTTGAATCAGTTGAATCTTGTAATGGTCTGCTGGTTTGAATTCTTGAATCAGTTGAATCTTGTAATGGTCTGCTGGTTTGAATTCTTGAATCAGTTGAACCTTGTAAGCATGTAGATTCATATTTTTTGTGAGAATTCGCTGTAAAGTACTTCTTAAAACGTCTAATTCTTGTGAATGATGGCGAATCGATGCGTCTAGGGTTTCAGTAACACTTTCTTTCACTGCGGCTGTGTTTTCTAATGAACGTCCGCTACGAGGACGCATGGGTGATTTATTGTCTAGAATCGAACCAATTTCCTATTTTTTTTAATTAATCTTCGAATTAATAACTTGGACCATTATTTCGACCGAAAATTCCACGAAGTTTACGTACTGTTTCAGCAAAACTTTCCCCATTTTCATAATGAGTTTTAACAATAATAACGCGTTTTTCTTTCATGTAGTCAGCGGCAGCTGGCCTGGAGGTGCGTTAGTACGCTGAACCGGAGAAATAATTCGCAATAATTAAATGATATATTCGCAAACATGACTTCCAAAAATGTTAAATATTTATTTGTATACATTAAATATGTATAAGAATACTGACAAATAGTACGAGGATTTTTATCTTAGTAAAATTTAAAAAAAATGACCGGCAAAGTTTGCCAATACTACCGGAGCGATCTCCAATACGTACCGGACATAAGTAAACCGTGAGACACCGATATTTCATATTCGCTCAGCGTCTCGAGGTGCGTTGGTGCTCAGCGCACCGGCGCACCTCGGACCAGCCGCCGCTGCGTGCAGTATTCCATATATACTAATCGCAAGATTGACAAATGGTACACAAGAAATTTTTAGAGCTGCCAACCTTATAAAAACAAATGGCGCACAATTTAAATCCGGCGCTTTTATTGAGACACCCTATATTAACGACGATACATCTTGATAAAATTCTGGATTAGTGATTTCTAGCCTTTTTTGTTTAAAAAACCGTTGAAGAATATTTTGTAAAATCTCGGGTAAGTACCCTGTGCCTAGCTGGCATATATTCCAGTTTGATAGTGTTAAAATACATAATAGATAGTGTAAAATAGTTAGGCTACAAAATAATATCTTTTATACTCGTATATTATTTATGGTTACGGTATTAACACTGTGGAGGTTTAAAGACATTGTGATTTGCTTTAGTCAAACACTGTTTATTCCTCTATATAATGGTATAACCCAACCTATTTCAAAGTTTTTTTGCCTCATCATCAAGGGAGAATAAACAATACTAAATTATGTTCAAACTGGTACAGACATACACGCTTCTAACGGTAGAAATTCTGCCTGCTGAAGTTGTCTCCTGCCTCCCTTCACCCATAATCCCAACCCAAATTTTCACTTTTAGAAGCGTGTATGTCGGTACCAGTTCGAACATAATTCATTCTTGTTTGTGCTCCCCTGATAATAAGACGAAAACCATGAAACCGCTAGGATTATACCGTTATATAAAGTGGAATAAACAATGTTTGACTAAAACAAATTACAATAATATCTATTTTTTCAATACTAAAATCAACTTCTCGGTCGTATGTCTCATTACTGAACATTCTATAACAGTCTTTGACGACCCTTCTTCTTCCATATCTATCTTCACGTTCTTCACTTAGATCAACGCATCGAAGATCTTCATTTCCTGCACCGTATTTCCTTTCAAAACTCTCGCTGATTTCATTCATTCATCAGATATCAAACCTGAAACTTCGGGGTGGAACACAAGCATTCCAACAACTCGGTCATATGAGTAGTTTTTTTAGTTCTGCACTGTTTTTATTCCGATTTATGAATTTATGATTTATTTATTTATTTTATTATTATGTATCTTTTTCTCTCGATTTTATTAATTTTAAGGAGTCACAGCTCTCCTAAAAGAACCTTTTAATTTATATTACATCAGACGACGCATGTTTCTACATAGATCTTAATCTACTTCAGATAGTTTTTATTCCGTAGTACAGACAAGTTTAAAAATAAACTGTCATTGCTACATCTTTGAATTAAAAACGACATAATATTGTATATTTTACATAATGTGTGTAGTCACGAAACGGTCGATAATAATATACAGACGTCTTTTGCCTTCATTTTTATGACATTTTTTAAATGCCTTTAATGATAGATATCAATTGAACCTGAAGACTACAAGTATAAAATATATTTTATGATGGATACGTTTTGCGATGACCGTAATCACCAAGAATACTAATTGATAAGAAATCTGCCAATATTTCTATAATTTAACCAGGGTCTGATTTATTATAGAAAGGCCCTGGGTTAATCAATATTGAGCCCCTTAAAAATAAAAATAATAAAAGGTGATTTTCTTGTTATTTTTTTTCCAAAATTATTTATTAATTCATCAAAAATTTAACATTTCGGACTTCATTGATAAAAAAATTGGACCCATTGAAGAGCAAGTGAACTTATTTGATCTTGGCCAATGTTGTATAGTTCAGTAAATCATTTTTAACCCGTGTCAATGTAGAAAAATATCTTTCTCCTTGGAAATTAGTTGCAGGTATACTGAGAGAAATTCTTAGATCGATTCTATGGCTAGAAAAGGTAATTAAAACTGTATTTCCATCTTCTAGAAGTTCGCGCATTTGTGCATTTTTTTTATGCAATTGTTTAACATGTTTTTGAAAGTATGGCAAAGAACAAAGGCGACCTCTAAATATGGAATTTTAATGATATGTTATATTTAATACTTACCTACTTTTATCGATCTTTTGAAACCTTTATGAGTTTTTTTTAAATACATTTATCGGTCCCCGGGGTCCTATTAATTTGGGGGGCCTGGGCTATATATAGTCACTTTAGTCGTATGGAAAATTCGGTCTTGAACTTAAACAATATAAAAAAATTTTCAAACATCACCGTTATAGAAAATAATAACACGAAATTAGAAAATAATAACACGAATTAATTTACCTTAGTTCTACTCATATCAAATATATTTTCATCAACTAGCAGGACAATAATAATATACAGGAAAGCCTTTTACGAGATATTCGAAAATATTTCAATGACAGATTACCAGATTTTTCATTTGTAAGACACGTGTTTTGTCCCCTTCACACCCATACACCTCATCAAGGAGTTATTTCTCACAAAAGCCGGGCAGTTAAAAAAATATACGTGTAAATAGGTCCACATTAACATATAGGTATTCAACAATACGCGCAGATAATATAAAAAGGGAAAAATATATTTTAATTCATTATCTTACGTGTAAGCAATACTATCGCATGTTAAAAGACTTGCTTAGTGCATGCTATAGTAATGTTACCAGACGAATACTTTAGTCAGACTGAGGCCCTTTTTCATATTTTATTCAAATATTTTTTTTAATAGGGCGATATGATCAATTAAAAATCAATAAATAGGCAATGTTGTCTCACGACCATGATAGTCGACATATAAACATCAACAATGTTTTATATTGTGAGAATTGGAAATAATTAGAGCAGTCTTAAAAAAAGTGGCTCTCTAAACAGCGTTATATAAATTGTTCATTTATTATAATTATATTACACCTTCGTTGTATACAGTACAACCTGGCAGGTTTATTGCCATGTGTCAATCTGATTCAACTAATCAAAAATATGTTAAACATATCTTATGTGAAAACCAAATTTGAACCATTTGTAAAAAATCTGGGTACCAACAGGAATTCAAATCTGCAACCCCCGGATTGGAAGACAGACGTCTTACTAACTATGCCACGGAAGATTGTTGTACGAGTGAATGAATTGTATTTAAAAATCATTAAAAAAATACCCGGTTTCTCAAATTAAAACGAATAGAAATGCGTCAATATCTTCAACAGGGTTCTATATTTGAGCGTATTTCTAACATATGTGGTGTTCAAATATTGTTTGATCGATATTCTGGTGTTTTTTATTCGCTTAATCTGCATTCCTTGGTAAACGCTACTTTAAGCTGTTTTGTTGTGACGAAAAAATGCATTTTATATTAATCAAATAACAGTTTTTGGATAAAATGGCAGAAAATACTCGTGTCAAAGTTGCATGGAGTGATGATTTAAGTTACGACTCGGAAGAAGAAAGAGGTTTGTAATTTATACGAAGTTTCTTCTAGTTATAGTAAATCGTTTTGATATAAAATAAATTTAAAAGTGATCATCGTTTTATGGTATCGGATAAATAAAAAATAACTTAAGGGCTGTGCTCAATAGGATTAGGCTGTATTCGAACTTGACAGCTGTTATATCGCGAGCTGCTCAAGAGTTATATTAGAGTTCACTGCATAGCAAAGTTTTCGCGCCCGGGGACAAATCACATTTGTACCCTCTTACAAAAAGTATAAGCTTTGTTTAGTTTGGGAATAAGATAGAAGCCCAACAGCTGGGACAAAGTCTGTACTTGCATTTCAGTGTACAGTGGTTTTTTCAGATGAACAATGAAAAATTGGAGCAAGTCGAAGAATTCTGCTATTTGATTATTATTTTCTCAGATAATCGAAGAGTTAACGAGGGATATCGAACGGCGTGTAGGGATAGGAAACAAAGCCAATGTGCCACTAAAACATATGCAGGGTGCGTTTTATGTTCCAGGCCGATGTTTTTTTATAACTTTTAAATGAAACACAATTTTATAAGTTATATTTAATTGATTGATTATATGGTCTTTAACATTATGTATGGAATATAATGTCAGTCAAGTGGCCGCCTCTGGCCGTGGCGCAAATGCGAGCTCTTTCAAGCAAATTTTTCATAACATTCACGCAGACAGAAGTCTGGTGTTATTTAAGCAATTTATTTTCGATTGTTGTCCTTAAGCATCAGGATTGTGATTGGTTTGTTGGTGTACACCTTTCCCTTCAAGTACCCACCCCCCCCTAAAGGAAATAATAGGGGGCGGTCAAATCAGGCCAGTGGGGGCCAGTCGATATCACCACTTTTTGACATTATTCGGCCGAGAAAAGTTTCTCGCAAAATTTGCATCGTAGCACGAGCTGTGTGTGATGTGGCACCGTCCTGTTGGAACCACATGTGCTGTAGGCCCAATTGGTCAAATTCGGGCACAAGAAAGTTTACCAACATGTCACGATAGCGATCACCAGTTTCTGTTACGGCATTGCCTCTAGCATCCTCAAAGAAATATGGCTCAATGATGCCGTCGGCCCAAACGGCGCACCATGCAGTCACTCTACGAGGGTGTAATGGTCGTTGGTGTATCAATTGAGGATTTTCAGTGCTACAATAGCGGCTATTCTGTTACTTAACAAAGTCAGCCAAATCGAAATTTGTCTCGTCGCTCATGATGATTGTTTGCCAAAAATGGTGGTCGTCTATACCGACCTATAAAACCCGAGAACCTTGTCGCCGTTTATGGTCATTTTCCTGTAGCTCTTGTATCAATTGAATTTTATACGGATAAAAACGCAAATCTTTTTTGATATTTTTTAACAAACATGATGGAGACATTCCCAGTTCTTGTGCACGGCGTCGATGAGAGCTGCACTGACGTTCACCAACACTCTGCCTCACTGCATCAATCTTTTCTGGCGTACGTTGGCTACGTTGTCACCCAGACTTTGCTTTATCTCTCCGAGTATGCAAATTTTCAAAATTATTCATTACACGCTGAATGGTTGCCTTGCTTGGCACATGATTTAAACCAAAAAAAAACATGCAATTTTCCTTGCGTATTCACAACTGAACAATTATTTAAATAAAATGTTTTAATAATTTAAACACGTTGTTGCGAAGTTAGCTACTCCATAATAAATTATTATTGACCACTCTCCACGATTGTCAAGTATGAACTGACAAATAACAGCCAAATCAAAATGGCGGCCTAACAAAATCGGACTGGAACATAAAACGCAACCTGTATATTCGAACAGCAGACAGTATATGTAAATCAGTTAAAATGACAGTTCATAAGAGTATTTTAATACCAGCTTTGATTTATGCGAGTGATACGTAGACGTAGAAAAGGACTGAAAGCAGACTAATACCTATTGTATAAATGCGTGTACTCAGAAGAAAGAATACAATATGGGGGATAATCTATGATCGAATACAGAATGAAGGTATTAGGGATGAATGCAAATTTATGGTTGATGTGTTGAGTCAGCCCTGATATAACTAATTAAAAATAAATAAATAGGTAATGTCTCACGGCCATGATAGTCCACATATAAACATCAACAATGTAGACATGCTGATTGCTTTATATTGTGAGAATTGGAAATAATTAGAGCAGTCTTAAAAAAAGTTGCTCTCTAAACAGCGTTATATAAATTGTTCATTTATTATTATTATTATATTACACCTTCGTTGTATACAGTACAACCTGGTAGGTTTATTGCCCTGTGTCAATCTGCTTCAACTAACCAAAAATGTGTTAAATAAATCACATGTTGATGTATTGAGTAAGGTCAGAACTGGCCAACCCACGGCCCGCGGTTATATGTGACGAATTTTCTTTTTTTACCATACTAATACATTTACAAATACACATATATTGCAAATGTGAGATCATTTTTGCCACGTCCTGTTCGTCAGGCGTTTTTTTTTCTCGAAATTCCAAAGTTTGTTATTGTTTTCGTTCGACTTCGGACATGGATACTGCATTAAAAACTACTTAAAATTTTAACTTAAAACTTGATGCATTTTATTTCTAGAATACTTTTTAGCGTTTATATTAAATAATTACTGTTTTTAATATGTTTCGTAACTGAGGGCATTCATTGTTCTTTTTATTATATTGTATATGTACAATATATGTAACACGAGAAAAAAATAAAATACGAAATATAATTCAAGCCACTTAACTATTGGGTTAATAGAACAACCCTAGGGCGTCACGCGCTGAAGAGCACAGGCTGCCACCACCGCACAAGGGTAATTTATTTTCACTTTTATTACATTTGTAAATGAGTCAGTAGAAAAAAATATATTTAGTTAAGGTTATATTTAATTTATTGTAAACATATGTTTATACAAAATTGAATAAAACATAAATATTGTGAAACCATTAACTAGAAACAACATTTTAATAATTACTATTCCCATGAAAATAATAATGCCAGTATTATGATGTAAAAATAAAATTGAGATTTTTTTTAAATTATGAAAAAGGATGCCTAATATTGTTAGCCTAGCACTTAGCACTTAAATTTATTAAGACGGCCCTGAACATTATGATTTATGTACGAAGTATGTAAAGAAACATTATACACAGAAATGCAATATCTCGACAGTTGGACTTTTACCTTATTCCCAAACGAATCTAAATTTACACTTAGCTTACGTGCAAGGGGATGCAGATTTGTGTCTTGTCTCCTGGTACCACTGGTCACTACCTATTGAATACAGAAATCTAAAAAGATACTTCAACCAGAATTTCTAATAATATATCTTTTCCAGCCCATTCAAATTTAACCATGGCTTATAATTATGTTTTCTTTACAACGTCAGTAACGTAGTGAACCACTTGCATCTGGGCAGTCGCCAGGGGCGCCGATAATACGAGGGTACCAACGGTGCTCTCAGCACTGTTTAGGTTCTGAATTTCAAGTTTAAATACATTCACAGGTGAATTCACAAAGGCGCCAAAAACCTAGCTCCGCCTCTTAACAATACTTTAAATTATATGCTTTACTTTCAAAGCAGATATGAGAATGAAATAATAAATTGTTACTATTTTTATAAAACATTCCATTTATATGAAAATTAAATAACTAAAGTAAAAATTAAATAATAATTATGATTTACTTAAGAAATAATATATTAGAGGTTTCGAAAAACAGTACTGCACTGTATTACACTTTTGTTATACACAGTAACACCTGACGGGCTAATTACCATGTAGCAATCTCTTCCAAACAACCAAAAATATGTTAATGAGGCCTTGACTAAAAATTAGATTGGAATCATTTTTAAAAGAAATCTTGGTTCCACAGGAATTGATCCAACTAAGTCATGGAAGCATTTTACCAACTAAACCACGGAGGTCGTCAGTGATAAGAATCATAAAAAAGAAAATTTAAGTACTTAATTGAATAAATGAAATATTTTTTCAGAAAAAGAAAGGTTAGCAAATGCAGATTTGGCTGAAACAGAAGCACCGGAGAAGCCTTCTTATACACAAACTGAACTAGACACCCTTGTTGGATACATAAAGCGAATCACCACATTATACTCTCTTTGTGAGGAAGACTGGAACGAAGCATGTTATGAAATAATGACAAGGTTCCTGTTGGAGCCACAACACAATGTACTTTGTCTATTTTTTGTTGATGAAATTCTCACAGCCCAGTTGGGTATTCCTATAAAGCCAGTATATGATTTGACCTACTTTATAAGGGAGCAAGATATGGTGTTTTCTGTTGACAATTTTCATGATGAAGTGACTTTTGGCACTTTTGTTGAAACTGTTGAGGGGTCACTTTTAAAAATGTTGGAACTGGTTTATGCACCATCCTTTTGTTTAGCCCCAAACTGGCCTACAAGTATCCTTATAAAAATGTTAATTGTTGAAAAACTGTAATTTTTTGTAGTAAAATTTTTAATTCACAGTGGTATATTATATCATCTTGTAATTAACTTCCACTTGACGGCGGTCATATCAAAAACTTACCCGCGCAAACTTTACAATGGCCAATTAATGATCGAAAAATCTGCAGACAGGAAGCCTAAAATCTTTACATGTCACTGTTGAAAAATTGTATAAAAGCTCTGTTGTACCACTGGACTGCTCAGCTGTTAAGGTCAGCTCAAGTTCAACCCAAAGATAGATCACCGTTAAGTAGAAATTCAACCTTACTTGTTTCTGTGATTTTTATCAGGTTAGGTTATGTCATTCAAATGTAAATTTGAAAAGATTTTTTAGGTCAGAAATTCAAGTTATTTTTGGAAAACTTTAAAAAAATACATGGGAATGTGGGTGTTGATAAATAGGTAGGACCAGCCTAGAAATTGCTAGGCAGGGTGCAAAATTTGGGAATGGGGCTTCTTATTAATTTATTTATACCCACATATATGTTATGAAAAGGGGGAAAATTGGTCTAATGATTACTCAAATATTTTCACCCATAAAAAAACTCATTTAAAATATACTTATTTATTTTCCAAAAATACTATCGCCTAATAAATTAGTCACAAATATTTTTAATGAGCATGCTGTCACTTTCCAAGTGTATCACAAATCACATAAACAAACTTTAATAATATTACTAACTAACTGATCTATGATCTATGATCACAAAAAGTTTTCGTATCTGAATTGAAACTAATTTTCTTTTTAAATTCACATTATTTTCACAAAACTCGTCAGTAATTTGTAAAAGCAATATATAATTTAAAGATCATCAGTAATAATTTTTTTATAATTAGAAGATCAAGCTGAAATTATTAAAAAATTAACTCCAAGACTTAAAACACATAATACAAATAAAAATCCAAAATTAAAATTAAAGATAATTTCTATATAAGAAATAACAGATCAAATAATTAAAGATAAAAAAACAATCCGCCTAAACCAGCATAATTTAATGAACAAAAGGTTTTAATTTTAATTTAAACAAGATATAAATCAATAATAATAGGTAATATTAAAATTTGCTAAGTTTTTTACATACATTGATTGATTTCTGAATTTTTTCCAGAAGTACAAGACCGCAGGATATATATTCCGGTGCGAGAGTCATAAAATTATTACTCGAATTTTCCTGTACTGTACTGTACTGATTTTTGATAAATTTCTGCGTATGATTCATGTAAATGTTTTTAATTTTTGTGACAAATGGTATTTATGTTCATGCGCATGCAGAATTCTAATTTAAGTATTACACTTGAAACTTTTTTTAACAGTCGATAAAGGACTGTACATTGTAATAAAATAAAATTAAATAACACAGCATTTCTGTTACTCAAATATTATCCTTAACCTAATGACAGGTATTCGAAGTGAAGTGTGTACTCAGTTGCACATGTTTCTGGCTAAGCTAACTAATTTTCATTATAAAATGCAAGGGTTGACAATACTCTATGTCCCTCGAGAAGGGTTGGACCTTTCTGTAGAAGAGGCTAGTGTTAATAAAGAATTAATCCAACGTTTGGAGGAAGTTGCTGTTCATTGGATACACAGACTGAAGTCATGTATTGAAGATCAGAATAGCAGTAATGCTCAAACAGCCATGATTTGTCCAACTGACCAACATGGTTTCTGGCTTTACAGACGTAAGTATCAAAATTAATCTAGAGTTCTATATCACTTTCGTGTGTCACATTTTCCAACTCATCACAGCTCTGTTGATTGAGCCTCACTTTATCAAAGCCTTTCCTTATTTTTTGAAGCAAGTTGACCAGTCCAAATTTTATTGAATCTTTACTGAAACGCTTACTATTTTTTGCAGTTGTCAATTAATATCTGTAAGTGGTTTTTGTCAATCACATTATTATAAGTCAGTTGAGAAATATTCAAAATTACATATACTGTATGACATGGTCAAAACATAATTGCGCATACAGTAGTAGATTGAGCCGAATTGTTGAGCCAAACTGTTCCTAGTTATCAGCGACCCAAAAGAGAAAGAAGTCACAGACAAGCTACAAGTACTGAAGCTTCTTGTCCTTTACACCATAAGACAATCCTATTACAAATTGGTTCATATAGTTATGAACCAACGGTGGTACCAACGACTTGTACCCTTATCCCCCATTTTATACTGTGTCTTCTATTATACTCGGCATGGGTAATATACATTCATTTAGTTTCTTTCATATAAATTTATCTAATAGAAAATTCTTTTTTTTACATTTGCAGATACCAGTTTGAAATGTTTACATTATCAAATTATGAATAAAAATGTCCAGCACTTTGTTGATATTTTAATAAATACACATTCAGCATACATAAAGCAATTTAAAAAATTATGCACCAATATTGAAGAGAGCATGGAAGAAGCCAAGTCTAATATTGAATATTTGGAATTAATAAATGAACCTTGTTTAACAATGGAGAAAGTAACTGATCCTACTGAGATACCGAAACATTTGTCAAAGATTTTAAACATATTCCGTTTCATTTGGATGGAATCACCATACTTTAACACTGAAGAGAAACTTACAAATCTTTTGATATCACTAAGTAATCAAATCATTATTCAATGTAGAACATCAATAGACTTGAAATCGTTATTTGCTGGAAACACCAGAGCAACAATAGAAAGTCTGGGAAAGTGCATTGAATGTTGTAAGCTATACATGGAAATATATGATGAAGTGGCAGATGCTCATAACCACAATAACCCAGGATCGTGGAACCTTGATGCTGAAGTGATATTTAATAATGTTAATTCTTTCACCCAAAGGTGTATTGATATGTTAGACATATGCAATGGAATGATTATATTTGGCAGGTGAGTTTTCTCAAATTTTAATTAAAAAGTTTTCTCTTTTATTTTTTAAACATCTTCAATGACCACTGTGGTTTGGTTGGTAAGACACCTGTACTCCAACCTGAGAGTTGTGAATTTGATTCCTGTCAGAACTTCGGTTATTTCAGAAAAGGTTACAGTTTGAAATTAATTGAAAGCTTCTTTAATAATTGTCTGGTTGGTTGGAAGAGATTGCGACATAGTAATAAGCCTGCTAGGTTGTACTGTATACAATGAAATTGTAATACAATATAATAATACATTACAAACAAATTTTCTATAATCACCACATTCAGGGACTTGAAACTGAAAATCTAATGATATGTTTTGTCGAAATAATCTAATTATTGATTCAAGTCATAATTCTTCAGAGCTGTATTATTAATTCCTATATATCGTAACTCCTACGAGTTCTAAACGATCACTTTACATCCAACCCTATACTCTGTACTTCAGAGAATAATGGTTAAGGTTAGTTTTGTTGCATCCTTCACTTGGCCAGTCTAGTGCATTATAAATCTCCCCCTCGTGTGCTGCCCTTACACACCTCTAGTAATTATAATTTTTTGCTATTAAACTTTTTTGTCCCTCCTTTTAAATTTTTAATTTGAAGGTTATGCTGTTTTGCTAAGAACGAATCGACATAATGTCAATGTAATCATAAATGTTTTGTCAAAATCAATGGTCTACTCCTTTTTTGCTAAGGGCATCCTTTGTTCAGTCCTAAGCGAATTCACTTTCAGAGCAGTTTTAGTTTCAAGCTTTATATAATCTTAATTTTTGTTTTCATGTAGCTTATAAGTTGCTTTACATAAATTCTTAAAATGGTGTGGAATGAAAAATAAATAAAGCGTATGATTTTAACCGATGAGAGGATAACCAATATTGAAACTGCTGAATGTTTTGCATCTCTTTTCCATTGTATCTTAAATCTGAGCAATTAAGATTGAATGTTTCCTGAAGTACAACAGTCAAGCATCATCTACCATTAGAATAGGTTGACAATTTTCCTCAATTGCGAGGGATTATTTATCGTATTTATAATTTTTTCCATTAATATGATTCTGTTAAAGGATTGATGAAACGGAAAAGATAGATTTGCCGCTTTTTCAAGGAACAAAAGGAGAGGACTTTGGAAAAATCTGCGAGAAAGTGGAAAAATTATTCCATGAGGCTCTTGAGAAAATTAAAAATCAACAAAAAGCTATTTTGAACGTTCATGAAGTAACATGGTATAATATTATATTAGAATTCCGAGCTTCAATGAAACATATGGAGGTAAGAATATTCAATAACAATAATGGTTCGGTTGATTAAAGGGAAAATCGAAAAAAGGACATCTAAGATGACGTCAAAAGAATATTGTTGATATTAAATTAAGATAAAATAAGAAGATTATTTTATCAATAATTATACTGCTTTTCTCTATGCTTACTGGTAATATTAAAAAAAACTATAAATTTAACACATTGACTCCTAAATAAGTGATTGAAAATCACGGCGGAGCTAAAGTTTTTGTGCATAAATTTAAAACGTTTAAAAAATAGTAAAATGGTCAGAGCAGGTATACATATCATCATGCCATATCCGTTAGGGTAAGCAGACAGGGCATAGCGTCAAATTTACCTACTTCGACACACTTCCTTAGCCTACTCCATACATCCATACATCTTCTCATAAAAATTCTACAATTTCTCTGAATTTCTACACTTCCTTCTTTCAAAATATCATTCACTTGATCCAACCGTACTTTCCTTGGACTTCCTCTCATACACCTTCTATTCATATTTGCACTTTATATTTGTTTTGATAGTCTATCTTCTTTCATTCATTCTATATGCCCACACCATCTCAGCATCTTCCGTGGCCTAGTTGGTAAGACTCTTGTCTCCCAGCCTGGAGGTTGCGGGTTCGATCCCAGTCGGAACCCAGATTTTTTTTAATAAGGATTCCAGTCTGATTTTCACTTAAGACCTCTTTCACATCTTTCTGGTTGGTTGAAAGATATTTCCACATGGCAATAAGTCCGCCAGATTGTACAACGAAAGTGTAATATAATACAATATAACACATCAGCCTTAAGTTCACATTCATCCCTCTTGTAGGACATCCTAGTGGCCATTTGGTAGCTTATTTTCTCTATTGCAACACACATTATGCATATGAGTAGTATGGCCTGCCAATTTCCTTTTCAACCAGTCAACTATTTCTTCTATGTACTATATTTTGGCTTCCGATCCATTCGTTTCTCTTTCCGTTGTTTAATGTTTTCCAAGTATAGCTCTTCCATACCTCTTTGTACAACTTATTGTTTATGGGAGAACTTTAAATAACATCTCTATACTTAAGAAAGTCTAGGATGAACCGTGCGACGTTTAAAACATTATGTCACAAAGGGATGGGGTAAAATCGTTTTTTTTTTACAAATCGAATAGTTTTTTTATAAATCGAACAATGGTTTTTCTCTAAACTGACGTTTTAATTCCTAATTTTCATTACACTGACTTTCTAATGTATTCTATGATTTGTAGGTATCTTTAAATAGGCCAAATATCTTTAAATAGTATTAATCCACTATGGATTAATACTAATTACGATTTATGTATAAAAAAAAATCGAAAATCCTTTTATCAAATACCCCATCCCTAGCCAATGCTGGCTAACATAGTGACTTTTGACAAACGTCACCAAATATAATTTGATTTTAACAAACTGCCACATTTTTGCTAATTTGTGACAAGATGTATTAATTTGTAATTATTGTTAGTTTTATGTAATGTATTTACTTAAATAACTTGCTATTTATTAGAATAATTAAAATTACTGAACATCGTTACAAGGTTGTATTGGGGCAAATTTGTGAACTGTCATATGACACATCCTAGATTTTCCGAACTATAGTTACAATTCAATACATTACATCTCCCTTCAGTGGCGATAATAATAAAATAATAATTTATAATGAGCTGTTTAAAGAGTAGACTCTCCTCAAGGGCGCTCAATATGTTACTCAACATGTTTTTCTTGGAAAACCAAGAAAAACACATTTTCACATTTTTTTCTACAATTCAAAAATCACATTTTTTTCTCAAATTTCCCTTTCTTTATCTTGGCCACTGATGTTATGAACTTGTTAAATTTGTGTTTGTTTAAATTTTTGTTTGCGTTTTTTTTCTCCACTTGACTCAAAACTGTATAAAATAATTGTGATGTTTAGAACAGATTACCACTTGGAAATAAAGCCGCCATATAATAAAGTATTAAATTTTAAGAAAATAAATAAATACCACTTTAGTCCAAATATTTTCGTCCTAAATAAGAGCGTGTATGGACAGATACTTTGCTGGCCACGTCCATCCCATGATCAAGTGATGTTACAGTTAAAATTTGATACATATATCCTCTATGTCAACTAAAGCCGATCAAGATGTGTTATTTCATTATATTATAAAATGTTAAAAAAAATATTTAGTCGTTATCAAGTTTCTTACAAAAGTAGGGAAAGCTCGGAAGAAATGAAATGACGTTTCAATGTTGTCTACAGAGAAGATTCTCCACGTGAGGTCCATATATACTTTAACTCGTTGGAAACTTTTGGACCTTAACCAATTATTGTAATTTATAAACATAAAGGATAAATATGTAATATAATGTTATTTTGTAGGTTATAATTGAAAATCTAGTCAATTCCATTTTCAATACATTGAACAATGTTGAAGAAGCTATCGGAGTGCTCTGTGCAACATATTATTATGCAAAAAGAGTGAATCTGAAGAGACTTTTTGAAGATAAAACAACAGAGGTGAGTGAAATATCTTAATAATATTATAAATAACAGAATTTTAGTAACATATTAATAATTATATTTACCTAGAATCAGTTCGAATATTATAATGAAATTTGGAGTAGGCAGAATGGAATGCCAAGTATTTTATTTAGTAAAATATTGAACTCATACATAAATTCCAATGATACTCTTTCAACATATCAACATAAGTGATGCAAACACCTTGAAGGGAAGCAATAACTTGGCCCCGTTAATTAAGAATGGGTTTTAGGGACCACTATAGTTGAAAACCAGCTCCCTGTCTATCATAGAAGATATTAGCAATTCTACCATATGTTAAAAGGTAACATTAACCTCATTGATGAACTCTTATCCAAAGGGCCATCCTTTTCTTATTATATATATCTTTTGAGATACTCTTTTTCTTCATATTATTGTCGCTGATCCATTTCCTCAAGATTATAACAATTGGTGCTCATTGTTATAATCCAAAGCTTACAATCCAAGATCTTCCCAAGTTTCAATTTGGGATTCAAAACTGATAAAATCATCAGCAAAATGTGATAAAAGAAATTACCAAAGAGTTCTCATATTGCTCGCCATTATTTCAAGCCATGATTAAAAGATGTTTTCGAATACATTTAAACCATATAACAGCAAAATCTGCAGTATTCATAATCATACCACTCATATGTAAGACATTGTGATTTTTTTTTCAAACATTTTTGATCTGTGGTTGGTTGAATTTAGGAAGGTTACAGAACCTGCAGATACGGAGTGCCAACAGTATAAATTTACTGTATAGTTGGCACTGAAGGTGAGATAGGCTAGAAATATAATAAATAGCTACACATGCAATAGTTGTCAACCACTACACTTTTTTTTAATTAAATAGTTAGGTACCAGCATAAAGAAAATATTATTTTTACCAATCAATAAAAATGTTTTATCATACCTTTCTTTGATTTTTATTAGGTTAGTACATTACTTTTACACATTTTTTTGTTGTCTTTATTCAACATTCATATTAGTTCTCAAATTCAGTTTAATTGGATTTCTGTCTAGTATCTTTGTATAAGTTAACCTTAATCTGTATAATTTTGATTTATGCGTATTATCTTAGAACTTATTTACCTGATAAATTGAGGGACAGGTATAGATTAATTTTTTATTATATTTAAAATGTGTAAAGTAAAAAATATTTCAGGTGTGGAGTATGTTTAGAAAAGAAATTGAAGGAATAAAACAACAAATGGTAGCAGAGAGAAACAGGCACCCTGCAAATACTCCAGCTTATGCTGGCCAAGCCATTATGCTTCTCCTAAGAAGGAACTATTTGGGTTATCTTAGAAAGGTAAACATTAAATAAACTAAACACAAGAGAAGTGAGGTAACTCACTAAATTATGTCATATAAATAATAATTTATTATTATAGTTGGGAAAATCTAGGATGAACCGTATGACAGTTCACAAATTTGCCCCAATACAACCTTGTAACGATGTTCAGTAATTTTAATTATTTTATCAACTTTAATATAAGCCTCTATTCTAATAAATAGCAAGTTATTTAGGTAAATACATTACATAAAACTAACAATAATGACAAATTAATACATCTTGTCACAAATTAGCAAAAATGTGGCAGTTTGTTGAAGTCAAATAATATTTGGTGACGTTTGTCAAAAGTCACTACGTTAGTCTGCATTGGCTAGGGATGGGGTATTCGATAATTGGAATTTCGAAATTCGATTTTAATTAAATGTTCGTAATTAGTATTAATTCATAGTGGATCTTGTGGTGTAATCAATGAATTGAGCAAAGAGTTAATGTGGTGGAAATTTTGAGGAGAATATGTAGTGTTATATGTATGAAAGAATAAGAAATGTTGTTATTAAAGATGAATGAGAACTACGTACAATACCCGCCGGTAAGTAATACATATCTGGCTTAAGATTGAGACTGTTGGCCATAATCGGCTAACTTCAGCTTTGTAGAGAGTCGTCTTTGTCATTCATACATATGTTCTGTCGCAATTTGTCAGTCGTTTAGCTCTTTCTAGTTACCGGACTGTTAGCGCATAGTGCGACAGAGACGACGCTCTACAAAGCCAAAGTTAGCCGATTATGGCCGACAGTCTCTTTCTTAAGCCCGATGTGTATTACTTACCGCCGGGTACTGTACTAATGATAATTTGAGTAAAAAATAAAACTCTAAGGTGGTTTAGACATGCCAAACAAATGGCTAATGAAAGATTGACTATACAAATCTATAATGCAAATACGAGTGAGAATTGTAGTAGAGGAATATTAAGAAAAGTGTGACTGAACTAAGTTAATACAATTTCAAAAGAAGAAAAGGTTATAAGTAAGAGCAATATGTATTGATTGTATTGTTTTTTATGTATACTATCAAAACCTGGTCGGTTTATTGTTATGTGGCTATCCACCATAACAATACACTCACCAGGATCAAACAAAAAGATGTTAAAGGGACGTTAAGTGAAAACCAGACCCTTTTTAAAGCATTTCAGTTCTGAATATTGAACCTACAAGCCTCAGCCTGAAAGGCAGGTGTTTTAACAATGGATATAGAAGGAGGGGAATTAAGTGTTGTGAAAGCTACCTCAACATGAATATGGTGTGAGTGTGTCATCTTTGTATAAAAAAGTTGTATTCTGTTAGTTTTTTTGTTTATCTGCTGTTGGAGTTATATCAAATTATGTGTTAAAAAGTTTGTTTAAAACACTCCAAACAATAAAAGCATTTTGATTTCAGGTGATGGATTCAACAGTATGGATGATGAAATGTAGTATTTCTAATGACACATTGTACCGATTTGAAATGTTGATCCAAGCCATTGGTGTCACCATACAGAATATCTGGACTTCTTGGACTGTAAGTATGGGTTATTTTATTCCATATAATTAATTTTTTAATTAAATATCCATTACTTGTGACAAGTTTGGTGCTTGCCCTTGGTGCCATGGGAAATGATTATGTGAGCCAATTTTTGATAGACATATCCTGTTACAAATAGAGCACGGAGTTTCAGTACTTGCAGCTAGTCAGTAGCCATGATTAGCATTTATCCGAAGCAAATGGGCACCCTAGGTTTCATTCCTGATGATTAGCTTCCGTACTGGTTTTACTCCTAGATTATTTTATATCTGAATTTATGTTTTTTGAAGCTTATATGCTACTTATCACAACTTGAGACTTCTAAAACATATTTCTGGTTAGTTGAAAGATATTGCCACTTAATAATAAATCTGCCAGATTGTACTGTATTATATACACATTTTGCAATGTATACAGTGTAATAATAATAAGATCTGTCTGTCGGTAGTATTTCTTTTCCAACTCGTCACTCCCTAGGACATTACAATCTACCTTAATTTCAGTCTGTCTACTCTTTTCCACCTTATTGGATCTTTGAACATAACTTTTATCATGGTTACTTGCCCTAATTAAAATAAAAACCAACAATAAGTTTAACATATTTTTCCATAGTCTGTTGAGCTATAAAAGTAGGCTGATTACAGAGTTTATGCATTATTGAATTTGTACTGTATTATTCTTTTCGCATTAATATCAAATTGATATGGTGTGGTGTGAGTAGCTGACTAGGGACGGTCTAGTATCATGTAATCGACTTTGTGTATTGATAATTTTTTATAATTATTTTGATTTGTGCGCTTGCTTACTTATGCATTATTTTAAATGTTTTGTGTTGATGTGCCTTTTGATTTTATTTTATCGTATTTTTTTTTAAATTTTAAGACTATTTTGTAAATATTATACGTGAAGCACAAACCACTTATTTAAAATAATTTTGTAAGGTACATAGTACCATTGATAAAAAAAATTAATACTACTACATGATTAAGGTTCATCAGAAACACAGGGTTGCATTAAAATACCTTTATTCAGGTCAGTCCTTAGCCTAGCACTCCAACTACTCCCACATTGATCTGAAACTATGAATTGATAGGTGTCCAATTCGCTAGTAAAATTTAAATAAACCAGCAACAATAGTGGAATTATATATTTTTTTAAATATGAAATTTATATTTTTTTTAGGAGTCAATAGATGAAAATATTGTTGAAGGACTAAAAAGACCACTCATGTGTGAAAGTTTATCACGTAAACTCATGTTGGAGTGTAATATTAACAGGTAAATTATGCATTAAAAATAATATTTTTGAGTTTCTTTTTTTGAAGATTGTTTTTTTTTATCTACAAGAATGTTGACACCAAAATACATAAAAAAAATCAAGGACTTGTAAAAGATATTTTGTGAAAATACAATATTTTTTTCTTGTATAACTGTTAAACACCAGTATAACACTAAATTAAGATGTATAAGTAAGTAAAATCTGTCTGGAATGGAATCTGCTAAGAATCAAATAGAGGATACCAGGGTTACGCCATCCTAGATATGCTAATCACTAGGCTACAGCACCTCCATGGTTGCTGTGTCGACCTCCGTGGCCTAGTTGGTACGATGTTTGTTTACCAACCCGGTCGTTTAAGGTTCAATTCCTGATATTATCAAGATTTTTTCAAAACATGTTTTAATTTGGTTTTTACTTAAGGATTGTTTCAATACCTTTCTGTTTGATTGAAAGACATTGCTACACGACATTGGCTATTAGCCATGTAGCAATGTCAACACGTCGAATTGTACTGCACATAATTAAAACGTAATATTCCACTAATTTCCTTGTTTTTTCAACACAAAATGTGCTTCCACACCTCATTAAATATTATCATTATCTCCCAAGTTATTAAATAACGTCATCATCACCATATATCCCAAATTATTCAATATTATCATCATTACCCTACATCCCAAGTTATTAGATATCAATTTGATCATCATCACCCTATATCCCAAGTTATTAAATATCAATTTGATCATCATTACTCTAAATCCCAAGTTATTAAACGTCAATTTGATCATCACCCTATATCCCAAGTTATTAAATATCATAATTATATAATAATCATTCTATATCCAAAAGCAAATATTTTACCATTACAAACTATACAATGTGTAATGAAAGATCCTAAATAATTGCTCATGATATCCGTGAGCAAAGTTCTACTGTATGTTTGATAGCTTTCTACAGAAACTCAACGCTCCAATTAAATTGAATATAATAAAGAATGTAATTTTAAAATTTTACAGAAATTTGCTTGAAGTTTATGAAGAGGCATGGCATTGGGATAATATTGGGTGGGAAATACCAGCTCATGTCAATCAGGTATATTGAAATTGTTAAGTAGTTTTTCAAAAACACATTTAATAGATTGTTCGGAAAGTATTTTGTATCTTTAGGTCAAAATCAAACAATTTTTTTTATATTTAGGTGTAACTTTATTCTGTTTTCCATATTTCCTGTATCTCAGAAATCTCTCATGTTGTAGAAAGCTGGTTATTCTTGATCAAAGCGTTGATTTGGTCGTCATCTGTGGTGTTTGTCCTTCTAGAGCAGACACCACCATCTTTGAGTGTCGTATTATGATTACGAATTTTTTAAACCACGCTGCATACATATTTTTTATCTTTGAAATATTTTTATTCTAAGAAACATATCTTTTTTTGGTTTGTATTGCATCTTTTTCTTTGTGGTAGCAAAAAAGCGTCAAACACAAATTTTTATTTTGTTACATCTTCAAAATAACTAAAAAACTGCCCAAGTAATGGAATGAAGTTTGTAATTCAATTTTTGCTCTAATAACATTATACGAGAAATAAAAAACTTTCCGGACACCCCAATGTAATAAAAAGTGAACAAAAAAATAATTAGAAGTATTATATTACACTTTCGTTATATACAACACAACTCGGTGTGTTTATTGCCATATAGCAATATTTTCCAACCAACCTGGAGGATTTTTAATGAAGCCTTATGTGAAAACCAAACTGGAACCCTTTTACAAAAATTGGTACGAACGGGAATCGAACCCGTAACCCTTAGGTTGAAACAGGCATCTTACCAACTTTATCACAGAGGTGATCAAAATCTTATAATTAAAATCATTGAATACATACAACTACACATAAAATTGACCTCCGTGGCCTAGTTGGTAAGATGCCTGTCTTCCAGCTTGGAGACTGTGAGTTCAGTTCCTATTTGTATCCAATGTTTTTTAAAAAGTATTCTAGTCTAGTTTTCAGTTAAGGCTTGTTTAAACACCTTTCTGGTTGATAGGAAGAGATTACCCCATCTGTCAGTTTACATTGAATATAAAGAAAATGTAATACAATACAATAAATAAAAATTGGATGCTATTCTGATAAAAAATGAAGAAAGATGTTAGTTAAAAATAATGACTTATTCCAAGCTGGTAGTTCTTTGGCATTAAAAAGAGAAAAACTTTTAGTATTTCTAAGGCTAGTCAATAAAAAACTATTTGATAATTTTAAAATCCAAGTTTCCAAATCTCACTTATTACAGCCCCAAAGTTATGACTTCCACGTAAAAATTTGTGATGAAATTCGTGGAAGAAATATAACTTATTTAATATTATTCATTGTGAATAATATTATTCTTTGTTGCAATTCTCGCAAATTATACAACTTCAACAATCAGAGTATGATCTAATGACTATACTTAGCTTAGTAATTTGTTCCAGATGAAATTTGATTATAGACTTGTTTCAATTACAAATATCATTTCATCATAAGCTGTCTTAGATACATTCTAAGAGCTCTATGAAACAAAAAAATAATAGTTGCATAAATCTACTTAGCTTATCCTGTAGCCTTAGAACACTTTGCCATTGAAACCTCAGTTGGATTTATAAAGATTAAGTGCTTAACGAAGTGCAAAAACAGCATGATCTCATGAAACTATTGTAACATATTTACAGGTATCATTAATCTTTTAAATTATAACAGAACAGAACTGAGACATTGAACATTATCAAAAAATCTATGTGTCGCCTTGTATCTAAAAAGGTTGATGACAAGTACAGATTTGATAGTTATGTTTGCATTATTATTAAATTTGTACAATAATTAAATACATGTATTTATAGATATATCTCCAGGGGAAAGAAATTATGTACACTTATGAAAGTGTGTTGGCCATTGTAAAGGGATATAATAAAATCATTATGTACTTATCAGATGAAGAAAGAGAATTATTTGAACCCTTAATTGAGGTAAGATATTCCATCTTATTATATAAAAAAATAATCTACAATCATAGGTCAGTTGTAACATATGTCATAATTCTGGATCTAATACCTTTATAACATAGATTGAACTGTTACCAACTTGCAATCTGCACATCTAAGTTAATGTCCTATCAAATCCATTACGAGACATCTAAATTGTCAAGTAACAATATGTAGTGAAGTCAAGAATCAAAAAAAGAAAATTTGCCTTTCACCAGTATGCCTTAATATAGATTGTATCATATTTGTCTTATTTTAATGATAGAAATGTATTTCATTGTTCCAAAATGTCAGAGCAAAAGAACACACACACATTAAAAATAGTTGATTTAATTTTCTTCTGAGGTTGTTTTTATGACTACATGCAAAATAATGATATTCCAAGCCAATTTACATTTAAAATATTGAGGAAGGAACGGACCTGGAATTATATAACTCCAGCAGGTGCAAGTTTTGCTGGAAAAGAAAAGGTTAAATCATTTTTCTGATAAGTCGTGCCTGTGTCACACAAGGTCCCATCCCAACCAATCAAATAAAAATAAGCCTACCTAACTTAAACTAACACTGCCTAATCTAATTCATCCTTACCTTATCTAACTTCAATCAATTTAATTTGCAAAATATTTTTTGGCTAAAATAGCATATTTTTGCCAAAAACGATTGTATAAAAAATGGTTAGAAATGACTATTTTTGGGCAATATTGTACGTTTTTGTCAGCAATCACATACATTATTATATACCCTTTTTTTTTGTTTCATTAACCGTTTTACTGCTGGACATTTTTTTCAATACTATAAAACATCTATATGTAGACTCTCAGCACTGCAACAGCAATGGTTAAGAAGGGTTCCAAAAAGGATGTTGTTTTTGGTCAATAATAGTAAATTTATTTAAAAGCAACAAATTGTCAGAAAAAAAAATTGGAAAAATTATGCATTTTTAACAAAAAAAACATAGAAATATATGATATACTGGGACAGAATTTGGAAGCTTGTGTTGTAACTAAAAATATTAAATCCTTGTTTTGATAAACTACTTCATGATTGATGGGGTAATCCCATTAGAACTATCCAATAGCAAAAACTTACCCTAACCTAACCTTATCTATCCTTACTTTGCAAAAGCATATCTTTTAGTCACGATAAACTTCGAGATGTTAGTTATTTACACTTTTTATATGAGTTGGTCAAGAAGAATTATACTTGTGGTCGAAAATGTATGTTAACTTGGCCAAAAATACAAAATTTTTGTCAAAAACTAAACTAATTGTCACATCAACATTAATGCTGAATTTCATAAAATCTCTCAAGATTTTGTTCATCAAGTAGGTACTCATTCTTGGTTAAAACTTCCTGGGCATCTGTTAAATCAGCAGAGTGATTTTCGAGTCAAAATGAAGAAGCTTTATCGGCAGCAAGGACAAGTGAAATAGAGCGTGCATCATGATTTGAGCTATACAGATCCAATAAAGATGCCCACTAAATCCTGTACATCAACATTCCACATCATTTTGTTAACAACAAAAGAATTTGGAAGTCACATCAGCGAGGTGGCAAAAAGATAGCTTCCCTAATGTATATTTCCCTAATCTGAAGAAATATACAATACTATTGATGTGCTTTGATGATATAAAAACATTCAATAGTGCTATTCACAAAACCTTTAAAACAGCATCGAGATCCATATTCAGATGAAAAATGGGCTGTGTGAAAACTGTGCAAAAACAGAAGTTATTTTTGCATCTGGTAATATGCCAGGCTATTAAAAAATATATTGTACTATAGCACTAACTCTATCATCTTAGATGACCCCAGTCATGTGCTCAATTAACCTATTGAGTTCTTAGAAAAATAAACTCCATCAGGAATGCCACCACGCATTCTGCTGGTGAAAAAAGACATGAGTAATGGAATCCATCTGAACATGAGGGATATTCATCACAGTAGATTATTCCTAAATGTATTGTAATTGCGGCGACATTGTTTTCATCCCATGAATAGATTTGACTTCAACTGATACAACATTGCCATTTTCATTAAAGTTACGACAATTTCCTATCATTTCTGCATATGCCATCAACAAGTCGCAAATATCATAGTATGTCGACATTGACCACCAGACTGCAGTTTTTTCCACATGGTCAACTCTATGTTGGATTATCATGAGCAAGAAGTTCAGATCAGGCGAAAGTCCGGATAACAGGAAACCCGCAGCAAGGACAGTTTCTGGAAGATGTATGTCAATTTACATTGAATGTTGTGAGGTGTTTGAAATGTAAATCTAAATTAAGACAATGTTATGAAACCATGTAAAAATATTTTTATTAATAATGTCCATTTTCTCATATTTTATTTATCACAAACATCCTAGGACAGATAAACTCATATTTTGTATAATAATACAAATCAATTATAAGATTATAAAATATAGACACAGTGTCTTAGAACGGGCTAACTCCTAGTTTGATTCTAGTAGTATGAACAGTATGACACATTTAAGCAGGTTTGGTGGTTTTTACAATTTCAGATGGAAACTTAGACATTATTGAAAAATATGGACTTGTGTAAAATACACGCCATTTCTCTACAGGGGTAGAGACAGAGATGACAAAGTGCCAGATTTTCATATCTCAACACATATATTTCGCTTCTTCTGGATCCATTCACCTCAGCTCTCACAATTTCTCTCACTTCTTACTTTTAAGTTCACATTCAATTCCAATAATTTAATTCCATATTCTGTCATACATTGTCACCCCATGTATTTTTCTAAGTATTCTACAGCAATTATTCAGCTTTTTTTCACGTCCACGTTTCATTCCCATCATACATTCAATATGGTACTAAAATACTGTTGTGGACTACCGTATTAGCCCGACTATAAGGCGAGGTTTTTATTTAAAAAGCTGATACGTAAATAGGGGGGTCGCCTTATATTCAAGTTTTATTTTTCATAATATTATAATGGTGAGGGAAATGTTTTTTTCTCCAAAAAGCAGATAAAAAAATAGGGATCACCTTATAATCAGGGTCGCCCTATAGTCGGGCCAATACGGTATTATCTAAACCATAAGTTCTCAACGTGGGTGATAACGCCCCCTTTGGGCGTTTGAGACTTTCAAGGGGCAGTAGAAGACCCAGAGAAAATTAGGGGGCGTTGAGATGGCACAGAGGGGCGTGGGCAGATTAAAAACATTCAATGTTGAATAACTAAAAATCTGAAAGTTTTTGAAAGATTTAATCCCTGAAATTTATTAAAACAAGGGGTAACTTGACAGTAAAATAAGGGATAGAAGGCAATAAAATACACTCACCCCAAATCCTTATTTTTTAACAAATAGTGTCCAGAAAAAGCTGGTAAGATATTCTTGAAATTTATGAAAACGGTCATAAAACAACACACATCCCAAAATTACAACATGAAATGCAAACTTAACACAAAAACAATTTTTTTTTGTAAAATATAAATTAAAAATTATATCTCCACAAAATATTTCTGATTTCATGTATTTTTCTAAGTTCAAAGTGTACATGAACTTATTGTATAACACAATAGATACAATGCAATGCATTGACAGAACACAGAGCTGATAAATAAGTATTATAAGTTTTCCACATATGGTAGACTCTTGATTATCCAAGGAAGTAGGAAAAAAATTGAACCTGTTAATCTCCGCAAAAATTGGAAAAAAAATTAAAACAAAAATGCAAAATTATCCTACACATCCTTTTATTTAAAAAGGACAGTCGAGAAGTTTGGTTTTTCCCTCTGTTCACTTTTCTGCGAATGGTGCTAAAGGAGATGTAAAATTGACACTACGACTCAAAAATTCATTAAATACACAATACTATATAAAACACACGACTTTGCGACACAAAAATAAAAAATTGAGGATATAAAATACAAGGTAAACAATAAGAATAGTTAATAATATTGGGAGTACAAATTAGTTCGGTCCGTTTCCAAAAGATGGCTCTGGCAGTTATGAATGGTTCATAGTGACAGCCAATTTTGGCGGTTTCAGAGGTTAGACATCTGCCAATAATATTCAGTGTATATCGCTTTGAGTTTCATGCAAAAACCTTGTTTTGTAGTGTTGAAAATGTCGAATTTTGTGTTAACCAAGCAGCATTTGCGGGAAGTTTTAATTTTCTGCTTTAATTGGAAGAAAAGTGCAGCTGAAGTCCATCGAATGCTTGTCGAAGTTTATGGTGACGCTGCTCCAACTGATAAATCATGTAGGGAATGGTTTCGACGTTTCAAGGATGGAGATTTCAGCGTCGAAGACAAGCCTCGCTCTGGACAGCCAAAAAAATTCGAGGACAAAGAATTAGAGGCATTGCTCGAAGAAGATCAGAGTCAAACGCAAGAGGAGCTTGCAGAATCATTGGGAGTGACTCAACAAGCCGTTTCCGTACGATTGAGAGCCATGGGAATGATTCAAAAACAAGGAAATTGGGTGCCTTATGAACTGAAACCAAGAGACGTTGAAAGGAGATTTTTCACTTGCGAGCAGCTGATTCAAAGGCAACAAAGAAAAGGTTTTTTGCATCGGATTGTAACTCCAAACTTGGATCCCCTCAAAAGAAGAGTCATTTTTTCGAGATGAAATTCGAAAATTGCCCAAGAGATGAGAAAAAGAAGTAGCCAGCGATGGACAATACTTTAATTGATCTGTTCATTCATTTTGTTTAGAAATAAATGCATTTTTGAACACAAAAAAACGGACCAAACTAATTTGTACACCCAATAAATCAGCCACAATGCACATATAATTTAAATTAACAATTTTATGTGATGCGCCTGCTCTTTAGCATCAAAAGTAAACTCTGAATCTAAATGTGCCCAAATAATAATTTGTCAAATCATTCATATTTCTGATCAATCATGTGTGCGCAATTTTATTATTTGTTGCCTATTACCAATTTAGCCAATTTAATTTTCTGGTACATATGATACATCTGGACTAAAAAAAAATTTTTCATTTTAAATATGTATTTCGAAATATTATAAAATAAATTTGGAATTTTTAACTACCCTGGTTAATTCGCAACCTTAAGTCGAGTCGACTCTATTTATCGATATTCCATAAATCTGAATCTTGGGTCTAAAAGGGTTACATATAATGACTAATTGATATTAATATTCATAAAATAATTTTTTTCAACAAATATATGATTTTCAGATAGCCAATTTATAATTCTTCTTCATCATGCGCTCAGTGTTATGTCGTGGTCCTCTGCTTTGTCCAGAATCTGGTGTATCACCTGCCTCCAGTGTTCAAAGAGGATTCTGTTCACTCTTTTAATTGATCCATCCACCATCGGTCTGTCCATAGGACCAAAAAGTGTATCGAAATATAACTTTATTTGAATGTTTCTTTAATATTAACCTCTAAAGGAGTATGGCCGTACGGTGTACAGCGAGCGAATTTTCACCTCAAGAGAGTATGGACGTACATGGTACGTCTGATGTTTTTTTCCCGAATACATGACTTTATCCATAAAACGGACAAGGCTCAAATGTTCTTATCTATTCAATTATTTTGTATATGGCGGCCACAATTACTTTTTTTATATTACTTACAAAATCAATTTTTTATTTTGCTAACAAAATCTCACTCGCTTAGAGGTTAAAATAATATTTGCATAGCAAATAAGTTACAAAAGACACTGATCTAAATGATCATTCATTTGAGCTTCCTCAATCAAAATGAAGCAACATGGGCAAGGAAACTTTGTACCAGTCGCATTGTATTCAAATGATTCATCAATGTCTTCAGATTTCTCACTATTATTGTTGTCAGGAATATTTTCCATTGTATTAAAATTATCATCGTCAGCCATAAATGTATTAGTGACACAATTTTCTAAATGTTCATCAGCATCGTTTCTATGAATTTGTTTGTTGCATACTGGACAGTTGCAAAAATCACTAGATGATTCAATTGTTTCTGTTGCACCATTTATTTCATCTAACATAGAAACATCTAAATTTAATTTGCTCAAATGTATTTTTGATGGAGACAGCATTGAAATATCACCAAGTTTTGTTTTACTAGTATCTAAGTAAGTCAGATCAACCACATCCGAAGCAGGAAGTTTATTTGTTAAAGATGATTTTGATTTCTTTGGATATTCATTTGTTAAATCAATTACTTGTGAAGAATCTTCGAGAATAGAAGTGGTAAATTCTTCATCGCCAAGACATTCTTTTATATGATTGTTAATTTTTCCTTTAGAAAATGTTACATTACACATTGGACATTCTACTAAGCAAGATTCCCCAATTACCGAAGCTTTCCCCCATTTCGTACTAGATATGCTACTTACTTTAAAATTATTAGTATCAAGTGTGAAATCTTGACCATAAAGATCACGTAAGATATTATTGCAATCATTCACCATTTCCACAGGCAAACTATAATATAATGAAAATTTTTCTGAAGTCTCCCTTTCGTCACCCTGAAAATATTTTTCCTGAGTCTTGGAACAACATGGATCATTTGATTCTATTTTGATTATATTTTTAGTTGCCCTTTCTGAATGATCTTCAATTTTCATCATCTTTTTTGGTTGAGAACAATCTATATCCGTTTCGTTAGGACGTTTTGTGGAAGTATATTTTTGAGCCCAATGATTCCTAACTATTTCTTTGATACCCTCCACATCATTTTTCTTGGAATCTATATTCAATTTGTTGTCCACACCGTTATTCCCAGATAGATGAATACTTGATTTATCTTTTAAATTTCCTGAAGGTTGTGTAATACTTGATTTTATAGTTCCAACATAAGTTTTAGTTGGATTGACTAAAATTGTACTAGAATTATTTGATATATTTGTGCCCTGCATCTTTTTATTACTTGGATTTTTATCAGGGAAAAAATCTTTAATTGTAGTAACATTAGTTACATCTTTCATTGGCTTTGGAGTTTTTGTATTACTTTTAGATTTTTTTTCAGGTTCCTTAATTTTGACGAATGTACCTCCACACATATGTTGATGTTTTAGCCACCAAAAGTCGCTTGGAGAAGGGGCTCTATTTGATGACCTTCTAACCATTCCAAAGTAGGGTTTCATTTTCTGACATGGGCCATTACATCTCCACCAGTGAGTTTGATACAAACGAACCTAGAATCAAAATAAAAAGAAATTTAATTACATATTGATAAAATAAATCAGTAGGACTATTGACTAATCCAAACCATTATAATTAGAATGGAAAAAGCGTTGAGTTTTATTTTTCCAAGATTTAAATAAAATTAAATATGCATTTTTGCTTTATTAATCTAAAATGTAAATACATATAAGTTATGGTTTGTACCTCATCAATAAAATCGTGGTAGACAGATATGTTGACATTGGCAGCATTGTTGATCCTATGCATGTGTTGAAGGAAGTTGGGCCCGTGGCCATCCCTGTCCCGATCATTATTTGTGACAAATAAAAAGGCGTGAATCATTTCATGAAGAAGCGTCTCCACTAAATCTTTTCTTGGTCTTAATTTTAAGAGTGGCTCACTAAGAGCTATATCACAAAATCCATTTCTTCCTTGATACCTAAAACATAAAATGAAAAGTTGCAATAAGTTATGTATGTTTCCGCAAGTGTCCGTAATTACATTACGCCCCTTAATATTGTTGCCAGTGGTTTAGATTCTTGATAGATTAACTTTCAAATCTCATTCTACCTGATTGTTGGAACTTATCAGGTCTGTAAATATGAAACTGGAATTTTTTTATAGAAAATACACATTTATTGTATGAAAATTGTAAAAAATATTTTATTCAAAGTATTGCCCATCGCTAGCTACACATTTTTCCCATCTCTGTGGCAATTTGTGGATGCCACACCAAAAAAACTGTTGCTCTTTTTAGGCAAACCAATCATCAAGCCATTTTCGTACATTTTTTATAAGAAGTGAAGCGCTGCTCAGCAAGCGCCTGTCCCATCGATGCAAATAAGTAGTAATCGGATGGAGCCAAGCCTGGTGAGTAAGCCGCATGCGAAAGTATTTGCCAACTAAACGCCTCAATCGTTTCCTTGACCGGTTTTGCTGTGTGCGATGGTGCATTATCATGAAGCAAAATCACTTTGTGTTGCCTCTTTTGATATTCTGGTCGTTTTTCACGCAATGCTTGGCTCAAATCCATCATTTGTTGTCGGTAGCGTTCAGTATTAACGGTTTCACCAGGTTTTAGCAGCTCATAATAGATAACACCCTTCTGATCCCACCAAACACAGAGCATTGTCTTCCATCCATAGCGATTTGGCCTTGCGGTCAATGTCGCTGGTTTGCTTGGAGTTACCCACGATCTTTTACGCTTAGGATTTTCGAAATATATCCATTTTACATCGCCAGTCACAATTCGATGAAGAAATGATTTTCTTTTGCCCCTTGTGAGCAGCATTTCGCAAGTGGTTTTTCGGTTTTCCTGCTGTCTTTCATTCAGTTCATGTGGAACCGTTTTTCCCACCTTCTGGATCTTTCCCATGGCTTTCAAACGTATGGAGAGGGCTTCTCATGTCACTTTTAATTGATCCGCGAGTTGTTATTGCGTTTGAGCGTCATCCTCATCCAACAATACTTGCAATTCGGCATCTTCAAACTTTTTCGGTGGTCTTCCACATTCTTCGTTTCTCACGTCAAAATCGCCCCTTTTGAATTTTTTAAACCACTCCAAGCACTGTGATTTACCAAGAGCATGCTCACCGTAAGCTCCGAAAAGCATTCGATGCGATTCTGCAGCAGTTTTCTTCAAATGGTAACAGAAAATCAATGCTGTCCGTAAACCGTAGTGTTCAGGCACAAAGACAGACATGTTCAACGCTATGAAAACATATATAGTTGTATTAAACTTAAAATTGTTGTGAGTCAAGTCTTTGACAAATGTAAACACAAGAAAAAGGCGCCAATGACGCGGTTTGACAGTCACTACATTGACAACTAGAGCCATCTATGAGCAAATTCCGGTTTCATATTTACAGATGTGTGCTCCAAGTGTTGAGTATTCAACAGAATTATGCCGTTTTAAGAATATGTAGTAGGCATCAAGTTGATTATTCAATTTAGAAAATATATTGCATATCACAAATAATGTTGAAACTTCATGTAGTACATTCTCAAATTTCTAAAGTTGTATTAACATATCAATTTAGTTAAATAAAAAATAATTTACCTGCAAATTCCTGCACACGAATACATCCTTTTACTCCATCTAACCACAACTCGAGACAATTTGCCCCAAAAAAATGTCCGATCGAACTGTAGAAACAAGGCGTGAATATTAGGGGTAGGATCGGTCAACTCCCATGAAGGGCTACCAAGATTTGACTTCGTCGGTTCAGGTCGAGATTTAACTGGAGTTACGTTATTCAATTTTGTTCCACCATTCATGCGATTAAATTGTTCCTGCAATTGTAGCGCTAAAGCATAATCCTTATCCGTATTCATTTTTTACATTGAAAAAAAAACCCGTCTACATTCCTAAAACAAATTATCAATAACTTTTATTATTTCTTATATTCTTTGGACACTTGACAGCAGTTTGACTGAGTTGACAGTTTCAAAAAAAACAACAGAAAATAATGTTGCTATTACGAAAATATAATTTAAAAAATAGAACTAGTGTAAACAGGTATAAAAAATATTAAAATGTGACACATTGAAAATTAATTTGTTCTTTTAAGAAGAAAAAAAAATTATGTTGAAACTCAATGTTGATTTTAGTAGAGATATATGGTTTTTGCTTATACATTATATTAGGTATTTTTTAATCTAAACGGGGCTAGATTTACATTTTTTTTATCTTTCTCAACTTAGCGATGACATATACGAGTACATGGCTATAAAATATATTTTCATACGACGTGCTCGATTTCAGGAGATTGGCTTTCAATCTTTATACATTTTAATCTTAACAAAAATTTCAAAGGCATTTTCTTATATTTTGTAACGTTTAATTGAGTTATATTAATATTTAATTTGAAATTATACTTTATGAAATTCAAACTTATGTAAGTGAATATGCCGTATTCATTGGCACCCAAAATCAAATGCAAAGTTGAATTTTAAACGGCAACACCCGCTTAAAACCGTTACTTTTTAATTATTTAAATAATTTATTATAGTGGTACTTCATTCCAAACAAAATTGATCATCCCTTTGTAACGATAAAAACTTATCTTTCAAGGTGGGGTCTGGTCGAGTCTTAGATAACATTATAATTATGTGCCCCGATGTGCAATTCGATCGCGAGTAAACCGTTATACCAATAATACAAAAAATATATTTTTATATACCCTTTTCGCATAATTTTCTTATTTTATCGGTGGTGTACCGCACAGGGTACAAATAGACTGTAGCGTGGGTACGTTGGTTGCTGCGCCGCGCTCAGAGAATCGAGGTAGCGAATTCCGAAGCGAAGATCCAGAAGAAGAAGAAGGTAGTGGGGTGGAAAGATTCCTCTCAGGCAGGTCGAAGTAGTGGGTCTCAAAGTAAAACACAGTAGAATCGGTAGTTACTGAGAATATAATATAATTTCACAAAAAGGGGACCCTCTATATTAATGGCCAGTCGGCCATCCCAAGCGCCCATTACCCGCGAAATACAACAACTTTCGGGGTTCTGAGCGCTGCTTAAGTCGACCGACCCGTGCCCTACTCCGACCGGCCCACCCGCAAGTCCTTTATTTTCCTTGCGGTCGCGAACACGATCGGAGTCAAACAAACATAAATTTTACCAACATCAAGAACATATAGCAAACATATCAAATACAACTTTTACATGTTACATATTCACAAAATACAGATCAATACACATTATTTATACAAGAACATATAAAATATAAGGATTTACATCTTATTTATAACATTACAAATATCAATCCATCATATCAATGTCTATACACATACAAGGGTGACCGCACACGTCGGATACAGGTGGGCTCTCTCACACTTACTTTAATAATCTTAAGATATATCGTTTTTGAATCTTTGGATATAGAGGGTGCCCCGGGAATTAAACCGCTCCCGGCGCGTATTGCATTGATCGTCCCGCTCCAGGGCCGGCTACTATGTGAATCCATGATTTGTATGAAAAAAATGAAATTATTAGAATTCATTAATACTTTTTGGAGAGAGAAAAAAACGTTACGACTAATGAAATACGCGTGTTTTCGAATGAACAGTAGAAGTTGTTAAGAAAAGTCTATTTCGGAACTTAGAAAATTGCGATTAGCGTTCTAATTAATGGACTTTTAGTGTAACAATTTCACTGATATTATTAACCTTTCCCATCCTCTGCTAAAAAAAACCGTGCGTTCCGGTGCTGTGTATTCAATACACATGTACAAATGAGCGATTTTAAATCGGAAAAATAAGCTTATTCATAACCAATCGCTTAAATTTGAAGTCAAAAGTGATAATAATCGAAATTTAATTGCTGAAAACATGAAAAAAAACATCGGCTGACATTCACAAAACAGGCGATACGACCACATCAAATGGCTGCCCGAAAGCTACTGAAGCGAGAGAATTGAGCAAACTGAGATTCTATTTCTTGCATTCCCATATATCGAAGTAGAGTGAGAGTGAGACGTGAATAGCGTCGCTTCCTCAACCATAGCGGGTTTTAGAATGAATATACCTACATCACACACTGGCACACGTTTGATTGGATTGGTGAATTTATTCCCGATTTTCACAAAATATCTCTGATGTGGCCAATAAGTGCTAATTATTATTAATATTTTTTTTTCATTCAAATGCGCAAATGTATTACGGAGGAACACCTAAAATTTGAACCCAGTATTTTTTTATATTTATAGAGATATTAAAGTTTTTAGAAGCAATGTGTACTAGTTACACATCGCAGGGAAGGAAGGGTTAAAAAAAATCGAACTCCTGTGGTCCTGAATATAATAATTAACCTGTTCAGCACATTTTTCCTATTTGTAGACATAAGTATAAATACACCACTGGGTAGAAATTTTTGGAAAATATAATACAAAGTAAGAAAAACGCATAATTATTTATCTCATTGTTAATTATTTTATTAAATATTGACCAAACGTTGTAATCTATAGTTTTAGTATAAAATATTTATATTTTTACTAAAAAAATCATTAAAACTTATACTCAAACCAGTTACAATATTTGAAATGATTTTGTAAATAATATTTGCATATAAAAATAATAACATCAAATAAGATGTTTTTATTATGAGTGGGACAGTTTTTTTGTATAACAAATCTTATTCTAATTTAATAAAAAAAAACCAACCATATCTTCCAAGTAAGAGATCATCTAAACCTATTTACTATGTATTTATCCGAGGAAGCAAAACAATTTTATCATGGTATTGTATAGTAAAAAATGAATGTTATCAATAAAATACGGTCCACTGTATAATATAATGTATTGAATTATTGTTCGCTACATAATACTTTCATTGAATAATTTACATCCTAATGTGTTTATTGTGATGTGATATTATCTCTTTTATCTTATGTGTATTTCCTCATATTTACAGGAATGCAGAATGATTATTCAGCCTGGGCTGGATAGTATCTGTTGGGATTCTGGGAATATTCAAAGCTACATAACTGATTGCTTGAAGAGTATACAGGAGGTAATTGAAAATTAATTTATATTATTTCATAAACTGATTACATAATTTTTTTCCATTAAACATAATTTACTTATTTTACTATCTTGTTATGCTATACACTTATACGATTTTTCATATTTGTTTAAACAAAATAATTCATAACATAATTTTGCTTGAAACTTGTATGACACTTAATTGTATCCTGATATGAACTAATTATACTATAATAACTTATTCCAACAAACTACAAAGATGTTTTTATGCCTGAAAAAGAAAAACAAATTGATTTTTTATATTGAATCTTCATAAAGATATGTTGTTAATTTATTCTTTAGTTTCATAAAATAAATTAAATACTATTTAAATTTCTACAAAAATTAATTCAAATAACATTTTTTATTATTTTTTTAAATTATTGTTTTAGAATAATGGTAATATATTGAATTTTTAATAATGGAGAGATATGCATACACAGAATGAATTAGAGGGTTAAACTGTATTTAGAATTAAAGTCCCTGATTTCAATACAACATGCATTGAGCATCTCTACAAGAACTCAAGCACCTACAAATAAATACATAACACTGCACACTTGTTCACCCTTGGCTGACTGTAGTTGTGTTTCTTTGGAAAGGGTTGATAGTATAAACTAAAAAAAAAAAGTAGTTCCTTTGTTGGGAGGTCCATATTAGCACTTTGAGCACAAAAATCAGATAACTAGGATACATATTCCGTATGATTCGAAATGTGCTCAGTGAAAATATTCTTAAAAGTATATACTTCGCCTTAAGTCAGACAGCACTTTCTTACGGTATATCAGTTTGGGGAGGATGCACCTTAACCCAAAAACACATATTGCAGGTTTCCTAAAAATTAATTGTGAAAATAATTAATAAACTTCCTGCACGGTATCCCACAGCGGAGCTTTTCAGAGAGTATCGGGTCCTGAACATAGCCAATTTGCATCTCAAATACATTCTCTAGCACTACCATCGAGAGGAAGGGAAGTTGAAGACTCAGCAGAGACACATGATACGCATGGCAACTAATCAAATGTTCACCATCCCTAGAGTTAAAACCGCTTTTGCCCAAAGGCAATATGCCTATTTAGCTCCCATGACATACAATGGCGTGCCGAATTCAATAAAGGTAAAGGGAGGAAAACCATTTAGACAGTCGATCGGAGCGTAGTTGTTATTGCGACAGGAGTTTGAGTACTTGGGCTTTCAGGATGAATGACGTGTGGAAAAGATTTGAGTGGGCTCTTGAGTGTGGGTTTCTTTTTGTTGTTTAAATTTTGTTGTTTTATATTTATTTCTGTATATTTTTGTTTTTATTTTTATGATTGTGTGCGATATATTGTGGGATGAATATTTTTGGTCTTTCTGGAGTGATGATGTGTGAGGAGTTTGATTTTGCATGATGTTTCCAGTTGTAATTGAGTGTTACTGTTTGTTAGGTTGATGAGAATGTGCAACAGGGTTTTGTTTTTGTGTAATCGAAAATCGGAAAGAAGTATTGATTTATTTTTTTATGCTAAATATCCTCAGTGAGATACAGGCAAAAACCTAGTTTACTGGGGACACGACAAATGAAAGGCAACTAACCCAGATCCATTAAAATTGTATATACAAATTACATAAGCTGTGGTTTTTTCATAAATTATGTATATTTCTAGTCATGTTTATTAAATAAATAAAATAAAAAAATAAATTGAAAAATGAAGGAAGACTTTCAAAATGATCGGACGATTCCAACCAGTCAATTGGCATTGGACATTGGTGTCAGTCAATGGAGTGTGTTCCATATATTGTAAAAGGATTTTAATTTATTCCCATACCAAATTCAACTGGCACACAGTCTAAATCAAAGAATTGCACTGATTAAAGATTACATTAAAAATGTATGGTTTCAACAAGACTTGCAATGTTAGAAGCCCAGTAATGGATGCTTTGTGTAGGAAGTTTGATTAAAAGATAATCTCATGGAATAGTACACATCACTGACCTCAAAGGTCACCAGATCTCACTTCCCCAGATTTCTATTTATAGGGTTATTGCAAACACAAGACCTATAAAATTAAACCACACAACAGGAACAAGCTGAAGGCATCAATCAGAGCTGTTATTGAAGCCATGCCCATTATTAGCAACAACTGTAATGAAAAATGTTTTAGTTCTACTATAGGAAAGCATTGCCTCAATAAGCGTGTGAGGCATTTAAACCATATTATTTAAAAAAAAATTACTGATTGTAAATTTGTAAAAATTTACAAATTACGGTTTGTCCATACTTTTTGTAACGTTTATTTGTATTCTAGCTTCAAGAATTCTTGGACTGTTATAAATTATGTAATGAACATATTGTGAAAGTTCTTGAAAAGATTTGTGATACACCACTTATGGATTTTCAAGTTTATAATGTTTTCGAATTGCAAGAACTTAAAGAAAGGTTGCGAGGGATGTGGCGTAGTGGGTTAAATAGAATACTTGCTTTATATAAAGAAATTGTCACTTATCTAGTTATTGTGTTCGAAGGATTTGAGAAGCATATAGAAAAAGTAAGGAAACGTTTATATTTTTACTTATTTTTGTGTATTTAATGCTACTTTAAAAAAGTAACACAGTTAAAGCTTATTTTTAATCTATAGTTGCATGCTACTCAAGTATTGTAAGTAGAAAATAGTAACAGTACTAATTTTAAGTTATTCTTAGACAGTATTATTTAGCGAACTTTTTATAGTGTTATTTAACAACTTTGTATTAATTAAATTAAATACAGTTTTCATGAACAAACTAAGTGTGTCGCTCAATCCGTTGTCTGAAATAACACTTTTTGGCTGGGTTCTCATTTATCCACAGTCATAAACTAATCTGTTCAAGAGTTATTTTTGGGTCAATTGTGGGCTGACCTAATCATGTCTCCTGTGGCCTATTTAAAGATAGATACAAATCATACATTAGAAAGTTAGTATAGTGAAAATTAGGAATTAAAACGTCAGTTTAGAGGAAAACAATTTTTCGATTTATAAAAAAACTATTCGATTTGTAAAAAATAACGATTTTACCCCATCCCTTTGAGACATGACGTTTAAAACGCCACAGGACCCATCCTAGAATTTCTGAACTATAGGACATAATTTTCATTACTAACTTCATTCCAAAAGTACTAAATATATATATTATTATGGAAGGTAATAGTTTAGCGTATTTTGATTATGGTTTGTTGTTATTTATATTTTATGTAACTGCTCCATACATGTGTAATTTAAATTTCTATATTTTTTAGATACCTTATCCATGGGTCCGATACATTAACCATTATGATGTCCTATTGGAAATTGCTATCTTAAGAACAGTCAAAACTTCAATGATGAATATATTAAACATTGTAATTGGAGATGGTCAGTATTATTTTTAGTATCGTTAAAGCATATTTGAAAAAGTAGTCTTTAAAGCTTATTTTTAATTTAAAGTGGCATGCTTCTCAAGCAGTTAAATAGATAAAAGTAATGCTAATTTTACATCTACTCTAAGAATGAAGTATGCTACTTTTGTGCTAGCCCAATTGGATTTATAGATCTATCTTAGACCATAACATTGATGAAATAATTTAGATATCTATCAAAGTATCAGAAGCAGCATTACCAATACCAATAAACTAGTGAATTATTATTGTTGCTAATTATTAATTATTGGTATTCCAATTTTAACACACTTTGAGACATTTCAGCTGAATTTATTTAGTAGCACTTATGAGCTGTAATTTATAAAAAAAAATGCTCTTGTTGTTATATATTATCATGCAGCAGTGTTATACACAATTGTACAAGTCACCTAATTGTTGGTGTTGTCGTTCAATAACACTATTAATTTCATTAATTACCATGTCCATCTACCAAATACAGACAAACATATTTGATTAGCAGGTATACTGAAGAAATGCTGGATGTGCATCTTGGGAATAAGCTGCTTATGAGAATGGGTGCTGTCAGTCAAACTTTTAACAATATGAAGGTCATATGGAACTCCTTCATCTGAAAATGTTGCGATTTCAACTTGCTTATTTTGATATATATCATTTTGACATGTGGCTCTAAATCTTGGTGTCTTACCAAGACCCAAGAGAACTTCTCAGTTTTGAGAACAAATGCCGTAAAATAATGACCATGTAATAAATAAGGATGCTAATTGGTAGCATGTCAAGTGTTGCTTAGTTTTATCGCCTGCAAAAGACTCAATAAATCGTATGCCTAATTTAAACCATACATCAGTATTATGATTGGGAGATTCAGTCTCGACCTAACATGGGTTTCAGCCTTATATGGAATGCTGTGTTGGGGATCAACCTAAATGGAGACATTTTGTGGCATCCCTGTATTTCGGATGGAATGTATAGGTTGACAATAGTGATTTTGCTGAAGAGCTACTGTTTTATAAAAAGAAAAATAGTTAAGAATAAGTTAAAGGAAACAAAAAAGCACCTTTGGGTTTATGTGCAAGAACTTGTTATAGTTTTTAAACTGGTTCATTTAATGTCACAGCACTCATTAAAATATTGGGTAGTTTGTTCCAAGATTCGGTTAACTCTGTTAGTAAAGCAGTTTTTCATTTATACAAAAAATTACTTTTCAGTGTCTGTCGGTCCCCTACCATTAGTAAAGGTAAAAATTGTTCTTGAGAATTTAAAAGTTGTGTTCATTCCAAAACACGAAGAGGTATTGAAAATATTATCTGGAATATTGCCTGGAATTATTCGATTGATGGAGGAGTTGCCTCGGTTATATGAGAGGTTTAGTTTGCCCGGTGGACAATTAAAAAGATTTTGTGTCTTGTTATCTGAGGATGATGAAATTGATGATTTGCAAGAGAAAATTACAGAGGGTAAGATTACATTATTTTATTGACTGGACAATTTGCCTTATTAAATTAGAATATATTTTTTCCGAGTTATTATTATTATCAATGTACCAATAATATTTTTTTTAAATTACCACAAATTTATTTTAATTCAATGGAGATTTTATTGACGTTATAATATCTCAATTTTATCGATGATATAGTCAAAGTATTATAATTATAATTTTGAACTAAATTTGGTTTAAAAAGGTTGTCTGGAAAGTAGTTTGGTATTTCTCGCATAATGTCAATAAGATAAAATTTTCAGTTAACTTCATATCAAACATGCTAAATATTATATATAATTATGAAAGATAATAAATATTTAGCATGTTTGGAATGAAGTTAGGAATAAACTAAATAGTTTATCGAATTTTTCGGCCATTGTTTAGACACTGCTTGTCTGTTTATTTTTGTGTTATTTTGAAGATGGATAAAAATAAGTTGTTTTTTGATTCTTGATGCTTTTTACTCCAGTAAATGTAGTAAAAAGCATTAAGTATGTAACACAAACAAAAAAAGTAATATATACAGTGTATGGCGATGATGCAGAGTAAGTGATTGTGTGTGTCAGATGTGGTTTAAACATTTTTATAATAGTGATATGCCAATCAAATATGGTGTCCGTTCTGAAAGCTGATTATCACTGATGATGACAAAGTCAAGGTTTTGATTGAGAAAAACCAGCTTTCTATGGAACAAGAGTTTACTGAGATATTGAAAATATCTAAATCAGTCCATGAGCAATTAACTTCCAAATTTAAAAAAAATGAGTTTGAATTTGATATAAAAATAGAAAATAGCTTCTCGAACAATTTTTACAAAAGACAATTAAAAATAAATATAAATATATGATATACAGAAATCCATGTCACAATATTTATATAAATAACAAAACTGTAACGTGATTTATATAATTTGTAGTTAAAAAAAAGTTCACCTGTACCACTGTACATAATAGACCAGGCCTTAGAAGACCCAGGGCCATATACTGTTTAAGAAAAAAATAGTATAATATACTTCTTTAACACATTTCAACAGACACGTTTATATGCTGCAACATATATTGTTTCTATTTCTTTACAGATTAAAAATAGCTTTTAAATTAATAAAAACATTTTCACAATGATATGAATGATACCTTGATTAACAAAAAAATATCAATAAATAATTAATTAATTTTGATAACTAAGCACATTTAAAATTTCTGGATAATCGAGAATTCTTGTCTCTCCATTTTTATACAATACATAATTTAATTTACAATCCTTCCTACATTATCACCATATTAGATCATTTGAAAACTTAATTATTTTATTTTCAGAAACTGAAATAGCACTTTCAATGGTGACAGAACATGCAAAAACATGGGATCAATTTAAGCACATATGGGAAGTAAATAAAATAGAGTTTATGAACGAATATGTGGCACACCATCCACAGGCTAGTGATTTTGACTCTGACATCACACACTACATTGATCTGGTTCAAGAAGTCCAATCCAAAGAAACAATTGTTCAGGTAGTATATATAAAATTCTTCAGAAAATATGGTTTAATTCATGATAATGGCGCGTGGAATCATGTACAATGAAGAGCTCTTACATACTGTATGGCAAAGTTAAGTGAGCACATTGGTCCGTTCTGGTTCGTGCAAACCGGGACGGACCTATAAGCTCACGTTACAGTCGCAAACTATGACAGACCCATGTGCTCAATTTGCGGTTGAGACTCTGCTGTAGGTCAGCAGTATCCAGCTTGTATCCATTTAAGGCACAGTTGACTATGAACAAGCCCTGAGGATGAAAACAAAGTTTTCGAAACGTCGGCATCATAAGTTAAACCATGTGATTAAACACTCCAAAAAACCTTATCCAACTGAGCCGATATTTTGTCTTCAGACTAAATGATGAGCTATCCCATATAACCTTATTATTTAAGGCACTGTTGGCAGTACCTATCATAATAGGCACCTCATTCCCGAGACTCCCAGTCGGAGTCATCATGGCACACAAATCAATTTATCAACACTGTTGACAGGAACACCATTTATGCACAGGGGGTGTCTTTATCAGGCCATGAGTTGCTACACATAAACTCTGTCTCCCTAGTATTTAAACATAGGCTAAGACAGTAGTTATCTGATCGTCTGTGTGCCATATGCTCTAAATAATCCACAAAGGTTCTGCCACATTTGATTAAAAAATGACATCTTTAAAGATTCTAAAAATTAAATAGTAATAACTCTTTCAGATACACATATTGCTGCTAAATTACACGAAGCTGAGTGAATCCATTGTCAACCACTGTATTGAATGGCAACAAATGTTTGTTGATAAATTGAAAGAAGTCACTGTTAAGGACATAGCTGCTGTTTATACTTATATAGAAAAAAGTGGTGAGGCAGCTATGAAAACGCCAACTAATCTGGTTGAACTACAAGTTTCTATGGATACATGTGAAAAACTTTATGGTGAAATCTCGAAGAAAGAACAAGAATTTCCTCCAATCAAGGATAAGATGGACACTTTAGGTGACGATTTACCTGTTGAAAAATTAGTATTTGAGGAAGAGTTGACACATGTGGTGCCAACTCGGATGTAACAAAATAGTAGTTGAGGAAGAGTTGACACATGTGGTGCCAACTCGAATGTAACAAATGTCAAATGTTTGTTTTTTTAATGTGTAATAAAACTAACGTAAAGGCCTTCGTGAATTCTTTTGAAATCTATCTTCTTCCTAGTGTCATGTCAGGTCTCCCCAATGTTGAATATCACCTGAGTGTAGGCATCTTTGTTCCCGGCAGCCTGAAAAAGATCCCCAACGCTCCTTATACCATCCAAATCACGTGTATTGCAGAGCCAGGAGATTTGCCTCCTGCCAACACCTCTTTGATCCTCCATTTTGCCTTGGATGATCAGGTGCAGTAATTTGTACTTTGCTCCTCGAAGTACATGACCCAAATAGGACACCTTTCGGATTTTGATATTAGTCAGCAACTCTATCAACTTTGGCTCTTTGAAGAACCCTTGTGTTGCTGACCATATCCGTCCAGGGTATCCGTAGCATTCTCCGGTGCATCCACATTTCGAATGCTTCCAGTCGGTTCATACTACCAACTTTGAAGGTCCATGATTCCACTCCATGTAATAACACTGACCAAATTTAGCATTTGACTAACCGTTGTCGAAGTTTCAAGTTTAGATTATCATCGCAGAATACGCTTCTCATTTTATTAAAAGCCACATGAGACGATCCAATTCTGCACTTGACTTCGGTTTCTGGGTCGAGGTCTTCCACTAAGATACTTCCGAGGTATTTACATTTTTTCACTCTCTCTATATCAACACCGTTCAATGTAAGACGTGCTCCTGCGTGATCCTGCCGGCCAAACACTATGAACTTAGTTGAAATCTATAATGAAATTTTTATTCACATATAATTTATGTTTGAATAAAAATAGAACTCTGAAACTGATTCAATTTCAATTTAATAACATTTAAAAATTTTATGACAGCTACTTTCTTAATTATTTTTACTAGTTGCAACCCGTGAGATATTCACGGAAGTAAAACAAATTCTACATTTATGAAAATATGTATTCATAAATGATTTGTTTATACATATATATATCATTTATACATCGTCCCCTTTTACACCGGTTCAAAAATTGTTAGCTAGGTATTTAAAATTTGTTCAGTATCACGGACCCACCGAGATTTAAATTTCAAATTACTTTCGGAGAGAATCCAAGTATTCCTCTCTCGCTCTCTTGTATTCAAAATTCAATTCTCGTATTCTTTCTTTGGCGAAAACCATCTTATGGGCTTTGGCCTATTTATACTATGATGATCCATTGTATTCTTCTTATTAATCACGCTCTTTACAGAGCAATTGGGATAATTAACTTAATCTTGAATGTGAATTGTCCACACTGCAGAAAGAATGATATGACTCTATTTCTCACAGTCAGTAACACTTATATTATACTTTTGAAGTGAGCTGTTGACTGCATTCCTTCCAAATCAAACCATCACCTTGTTGATATGCTTTATGATCCTTCTATTTTTCCATTGATCACGAGTCTTTCCATTGTATCTTCCCATCTGATAGTATAAACGAAGTACCTGATGGCCCACTGTTGTATTATTGAAGACAAACACTGTTCAATTCGTAGTTTTTCCTGAATTGATAAATTTATTCTGTATGCTGTTCACACAACATACGTCACCATCATCACATTTCCATGGCGTCTACCTTCTTGTGTTCCCTTTCTATCCATCATCATCAGCATGATTTAATTATGAAAAAATTTAACGTTTAAAACTGAATATTTTAACGTTAATTTAATTTGAAGTTAATTTAAGATATCTAAGAATAAAAGTAAAATAAGAAATAATATGGCTTTCATTACAAAACACATGTTTTCAATAGTATGTTTTTATTTTCTTTTATTACCTACTATATATACTGACATTCCATTAATTTCCTGGACATAGAAAAACCTATATACTGACATTCCATTAATTTCCTGAACATAGAAAAACCTATATACTGACATTCCATTAATTACCTGGACATAGAAAAAGACTAAAATACTGAAAGAAGCAGAATAATTATGTAGGAATGTGTGCACAGAGAAGAATACATTGATTTATAATGTATACCTGAATATGGAATGAATGCAAACTTGATGTATTAAGTAAGGAGAAAAAGAATATTCTGATACAGTTTAGACATGTAGAAGGAATGAATGAAAAAAGACTAATAAAACAAATATATAGTGCAAATGTGAGTGGAAGGTGTGGTAGACGAAGATCAAGGAAAGTATGGTTGGATCAAGTGAATTATATTTAAAAGAAGGAAATGTAAAAAAGTCAGAGAAATTGTAGGAGTTGTATGAGGTGTATGCATGTAGAATTAGCGAAAGATGTGTGTCATGAGAGGAAAATCTGGCGATGTTCTCTATGCCTACCCCGACAGGGAAATGGCAAGATGGTAGATATGTAATCATTTCCTCAACCAATATATCATATTAAGTTTAAAATCCTTGGTAAATTTATTACATAAACTGTTTTTTTTTACCTTTATTTCATTTTGTTATATCCCTTTTTTATTTTTTTCTTATCCAGTTAAGTTTGAGGTAGAAAATCTTGAACAGTTGCATGAAGATCTACAGAATCTCGATCCGAATTGGCAAGAATATTTATTGCTTTTAGAAAGGGCTAAGAAAAATCTTGCTGTCAACATGGAATACTTTAAAAATGATTTGTTAGAACAAGCGGAGGTACAGATTTTGACTAATAATATTTCAATACTTTTGTTATGAAATTTTAAGTACTTTTAAAAATAAATAATGGTCTCAATATAAAAAATGAACACTCTTGAAAGCGATGAAGAATCAAATTGTGATACATATGAAATATAATATCACAAAAAATATGAAATAGCCTGAAGCATTTATTAAAAATTACTTAAAATTTATTTTAACAAAAGTATTTCTCAGATTCAAGAGCACCTCAATTAAAATAAGCATTATTGTCTGAGATGTTAAGGTAAGCCATATTTTCCCTAAACTTATTTGACCCACTACCCTCTTTTCAGCAAAAAAAATTACACGAAGCTCCCCTGAAAATTTATCTTTTTTAAATTAAATAAAACAGAAAAATATATTGAATTTTTTTTTATGTATCTACAGTGTTATAGATAAGAAAATCTATAGTGTTATAGATAAGATACGCTGATACTTAAATTGTTAAAGTATTTATTAAATAATCCTAATGAGAAGGATGAACCTGATGTACTGCCACCAATTTATTAATGTTTTGCAGTTATTTGCAATAAAATTTCAGCAAAAAATGTATGCAACTTTGAGAGTAATTTTTTAATTTCAAAAAGGTATTTTGGAAATAAAACAACTTGGAAAAGAAATTATGAAGGTATTTATTAAAATAAAAGGTATTTATTCAAATAATTAAAATAAGTAAGTAGCCCCCCTGCTTCCCCCAGGGCAAGCATGGCCTCTTCCGTTTCCTCCAGTACCCCCAGGAGGGCCGATGGGCCCATTTTGGGAACCTATGAGGTAAGCTATATATTACAGGTAAGTAAAGGTCTATAGCATTCTTTCTTAACTTTTTTAGCCTTGCGACCCTCCAAAAGTTAAAAAAAATAAAATAAAGTCTCATGACCCTCCTGCCAAAATTGGAAATATGTGTATTAGTTTTTCTTAAAATGTGATTTTTTTCCTTTTGTGCATGTAAGTTATTTTTATTTTCGTGACCTTGCCTGATATTTCATTGTGATCCTCTGGGGGTCACGACTAACAGACTGAGAAACTATTGTCCAAAGTGTAAGAAGCTAAATGTATTTTAGAAACTAGGTGAAAGCTTAACCACCTGTTTATACATTTCAGTGTATAATATTTTTTTTTATGCCTTATAAATATGATTTATGAGGCATAAAAATATACCACATGGTAATAAGCCCGCCAGGTTTTGATATATGAGAACTGTGAGGGTGAAGTACAGTACAATTACTTTCATACATTTTTATGATCATTCTATATCCCTGTTAGGGTAGGCAGTGAGGATAGAGTCCCAAACTTTCATATAATTACATGCTCTCTTTGCTTTTTCCACATCAATACATCTCCTCATGTACAACTCTTTCTGTTTCACTTACTCCTAGCCATTCTTTCTTTCAAAATTTAATTCACTAGGTTCAACCATACTTTTCCCAGTCAAACATGTAATTACTTATTCGTATTAAATTATAATTATCATCATTTGCTGACTGATGAATACAATAAGTTCATCCTGTCAATCGTTGATCCCTGTACCATATACATGTTAGTTTATAGTGGATATGCTTTTGTGTATCAATTATTACAAAGTTTTTAAATATCAAATTTGAGGTTTTGATGTCAAAAAGTTTCAAGATTTTCAAGACAGGCTCAATTCACTGTAGCTTTTATTGTACACATACATACATACCATGTCTGTTTTAAGGTAGGCAGATAGGACAGATATATCTTTCCATGTATGTTACATACACAGTTCTTACATCATCCACATCCATCGTCATACATGCCCTTCTGTTTCTCAAATAAATACCTTTGCCTCAGTTACATTTTTTCCCAGCTGTCTCCTTCCCCTTTTTCCTTGGTATCTCTTCCTCATTCCTAGTTTATTTTAGAAATGTTTAGTTGTTTCGTAAGTCTTTTACAACTCATTTTCTTAATGTGACTAAATCATCTCAAGATTTTTTTCTTAATTCCTCTTAGAACATCCGTCTCTAACAATCCTTTATCTGATCATTCCTTTCTATATCAAACCTGTTATTAAATAATGCATTTAAAGTGGCACACTCTTTCCAAGAGTAGCTTAAAAGTAGCACCATTACTACGTTATACTTAAAATACTTGAGTAGTACGCTACTTTAAATTTTAAAGTAATTCGAAAGGTGGTAATAATAATATTTAGAATTTATGGATAACAGATAATAAGAAAAACATTTTAGAAATAAATGTGATTTAATAGTACATGCCTTAGACCTTTTTGAAACAGCTTGGAGAAATCTGAATGGGCAAATTAGCTAAGAGTATTTTTACCAGAGATATTTTAATATGTAACACATGCATATGACTTGTCAACCTATCTCGGACTTTTACTGAATCATTTATAAATGCCCATCCATTAATTAAGCTAATTGATTTTTTATTTTACCATGTATCTACCTCAAGTGGTCATACAACTTGTGTAGAGCTTTAATTATTTTCAGACAATTTTTCTATATGTCGATCAGCCACTTGTTATTTCACTATTTAAAAGCTTCTATCATATGACCTTCTTTCTTATTGTTGAGTTTGCTTAGTTATCTTTGTTGACTATTTTGACTTAGATCCTCTAACAAAATTTATTCATGCTATCCTTTATAGCCTTTTATTGCTGTTTTGTACTGTGATATAAATAATTTTGATAATTTGTGGATACTAGGTATTTAAAGAAAATGCCATGACATTGATGGATGATTTCTTCGCCAATATTCCCAAGTCAACAGACCTCTCATCAAAGGATGCTCTTGCAATGCTAAAGGAAACGCGAAAGAAAATAAAAAAAATGAGAGATCGAGAAATTGCCATTATGAACGGTCTTGCTGTGTTTAATCTCAGGTAAAGTTTAAAAATAATAGTAATACATTGACTAATACAATGTTGTTTTGTAGCAACTATCACTCCAAGAGCCCTGTTATAAATGGGTCTCAGCCTAGTTAAATTTTTATTATCATATATTTTTAGGCTTTCGCGGATCTTCGTATAAGCCAGGTAAGGGTTTTCAGTGTTTAATTGTGTGGTTTGACTTATTATGCCATAAGCCAAACCACGTGGTAAAACATTCCGAAAAGCCCTATCAAGGTATTATTATTACACACAGGCAGCATGAATGCTGTTAATATCTATGTCAAGTTAAACTATCATATATTATATGTTCATGAAGAAAAAGTAAGGGAAAAGCAAAAAACAACATTTAAAGAATAAACAAAGGAAACCAAATACCACTAAAACTGCACTTCTGGGTTTTGTGTTTAAGCACTTGTTCAAATGGTTTTTAAATTGGTTTATTGTCACAGCACTCACTATACTATTTGGCAAATTGTTTTAAGACTCTATAGTTCAGCTAGCAAAGCAATGAATTGTTGAATTAAGTTTAATTTTGATTGTGAATAATGGTCAATAGATGCTGTTTTAAGGCTGGGCCTTGTAGTCGAGGACCCCCTCACCATTCCAATGTCAATTCAGTTGAAATGCAAAGCTGTGCTGTGGATTTTTATTTTAAGTGAGTGAGTCATTTCACACCAGCAAACTTACCGATCATACTGCTGTACTGGATCCAATGTACGAAGTGAGAGGATCGGAGCATACCGGCACGTTTTTTTTCTTTTTTTTTGGATGAGTAGATATGACCGTAAGTCATAGGTATCCTTATACCCCTGAATAATTGGTGTTAAAAGTACCTGTGTCGTTCAAGGGGAGTAGCACAGTGTAAGATATGAACCGATGACCTTCCGTGTTACCACGCGGCCATACACCTCAAATAAATCTGTGTGCTGTACTATTGTAAGTACATATAGTATATTGAAATGCTAAGATCATATTATTTCTTTTTGAATAATATTTCAACATTCTCTTATATAAATTGTAAAAGTAATAGTTGTTTCCATGGTGTGGAGATGAAACACTTTTCTTTCACCCGATAGTTTTAGATCTGATTTTGTTTAAGGCAAACTTATTTGAACAATATGCTAATAATATTGAAATTTTAAATGTTCATTAACTCATTTCAATAATATTTTTTATAGTTTACCAGTAAATCAAGAATTATTAGCGGTGGAAAAAGAACTAGAAAAGCTAGAAGAGGTGTGGGATTTAGTCAACAAGTGGGAGACAGCCTGGGATCAGTACAGGCTTTGCTCCTTCTGGACTTTAGAGACTGAGGAAGTGGAGGAAACTGTACAAGGGTTATTCAGGTAAATTGACTGAATAGTATTCCAAACCAGTTAAAATTTGACAGGCATTGAAATAGTGCAATGCTCTCTCGAAAGGGAATTGCCTAAATCAAAAAAATATTTTTAAATGATTTTATTAGAAATACAAAAAAATCATGATGATTTATGAAGCTAAAAACAATTGTAATACTTTTGCATAAAGTGGTTAAGATACCCTATAAGCACCAAGACATGGATAGATGCTAGAGATGGTTAGGTCATTATTAAAAATGTCACCTGTTAGCCAAAGCAGTGATGGGCTGGTAATTAAAATAGGGCTGTAAAATCAGTTGAAACCGGCTTCTTTTTTATGTCAAATACTGGATGCCTGATTAAACACGTACACCATCCCTGCACTTTTGTACGTTAAAGAGTTATTTAATAATTTGCTCTTATATGCTTAAATGTTTGTTACATCATCATCACTAATCTTGCTAGAGATTATCTTCATAAGGCATCATCATGAATGATTCAAGATGCAATTGAGTTAAAAAAATGTAATCTACGAGTATTCTGGCTATATTTTAACTTGGAAAAATACTTTTGTTGACAAAAGGGTTATATATTTATAAGTTATAAAAACATTCTTATCATATATGCATAGAATAAATGTAAGTTAAACTTCTACAGAACATAAAAGCAATGTGCTATGCAGTTTTTACATGATTTTAGATAAGTTTCCTTGCAATTTTAGTGTGAATTTGGCCGTCAAGAGTAGAGTTAATAGTTCTCCATTACTTGGATGCTCATCTTAATCATTCACCAATGTTCAGATGAGCAGATTCACAATTTCGGCCTGATGTAGGGGGATGTGGAACAACCTACATGGGGTTGTTTTATGGTATTTTTGAATAAAATGGAAGGAAGATTTTTTCAGATACTTGTCACGTTTAGAAAATTAAATTCTCTTCCTCCACTTCTTGTGTCTAAATCTATACCTAAATAGAAGGCCGAAGAGGTGTTGGCAGGAGGAAAATCTCCTGGCTCCGCAATATATGTGATTGGACTGGCATAAGGGGCGTTGGAGATATTTTTCGGGCTGCCAGGGACAAAGATGTCTACTCTCAGGTGATATTCAACGTTGGGAAGACACTGGGAAGATGAAGATACCTACTACAGAGCCACTATAATTTAAGCCTTAGATATTTAGATAGAATCCACACAATTTATTGGCAGAATTCAGCATATAATAATTTAAACCGCTATAAAAAATTGTTAAATGGTTATCTTGAAGGACCCACCATAGAGTTTTGGTACTTGGATGGGTAAGATAGTAAGTTAATGGGTTAATACAATGAATAATCAAGCATATTTTTAATCAGTTATTCTAAATTTCAGGGCTTTAAATAGATTGAGTCGTCAACATAAAGATAAAGGTTGGGAAATCATAGATTATACTAGAAATAAAGTGGACACCTTTCGTAAAACCATTCCTTTATTGGGAGATCTTAAGAATCCATGTATGCGAGAGAGACACTGGGATAGGATCAGAGCCTTAATGAACAGGTAAATTCATATCCACACTTTTTTTAATACTTTGCTTTAAAGGTTAATTTTTAGAAGTCATCATCACACCATGTTTCTATTACGATAGGCAGAGAGAGCACACATCTTTAGTATATGCCATATCATGCGTACTTCCTAGGCTTTTCATTCTTTTAGAATTTATTTAACTTTGTCATTCCACATTTTTTAGGTCTTCTAGGGTATAACCTATTATTCCCTCTATTCCCTGTTGGTACTTTTCTTTTAATATTACACTTAGCACAGTCATTCACTCAAACAAACTTTTAAGATATATTGTAACATTTTATCAACTTGCTCTAATGCATCATTTTTCACTTTCGTCATCTCTCAATAACCATAACTTTTGACTTCCTTATATTTATTCACTCATTTAATTCACACCTTTCATATATGGTATTTCCTTATAAGGTTTTGTTATATACTATATTATTTATAGTTTTAAGGCATTAACACTGTGAAGGTTTTAAATACATTGTAATTTGTTTTAGTCAAATACCGTTTATTCCACTGTATATAAACCATATATTATATAAATGGCTAATCATTGTCACCAAGAAAATCATATATTTTCTATCGATGATGCCAAATTCTTGCATAGTAGTAATGGAAGCAAATTGGACAGATTAGATACCCTATAAATATCCAAGTCAGTGCATTGGGATGAACATCTGGCAAATACATATATTCCTAAAATTTCACCGCTGCTTGCTGAAGTTGCCTCTTGCCAGAAGCGTCTATGTCAGTACCAATTCGAACATAATTTAGTTTTGTTTGTGCTCCCCTAATGATGAGGTGAACACCTTGAAACCGATAGGGTTATACTGTTATATATGATAAAGTGGAATAAGCAGTGTTTGACTAAAACAAATTATAAAGTTTTGCAAGTTTCAGGTTGGCTGGAAGAGATTGCCACCTGGCAATAAGCCCGGCAGATTGTATTTGCAATAAAAGTGTTAAATAAATAAATAAAGTTTCGTAAGTTTTCATCGCTTCCTGTTAGCACCATCACATCATGGGTTACCAGCATTCCACGTATGTTTGAACCTACCATTTAAAAAAATAAGAAATTATGATATGAGGGTTAAGAATAGAACTCTAAAATGGTTCATACATGTTGAAAAAAAAGTAAATTTTATGTGAATAGATGTATGTGATTTATGTGAATAGATGTAAATTTTATGTGAATTTTATGTGAATAAGTGTTTTAAAAAAAAGTTGAAATATGATACAAAGATGTGCTGATGAAGAATATAAACTATTGATTATTCTAGTCATGTTTATTTGAAAATAGAAATTTGAACATAGAAAATTGTTATAGTAAAATTATGCAAATAATAGTTTAATATGAAGTAAGGATTTTTCAATTTGATTTTTAGTGATTTTGATCAAAATTCAGAAGCATTCAAATTAGAAGCCATCATCGCTTTGAATTTCCAAGCCTATTCTGATGATATCGCTGAAATATCCACTGCAGCCACAATGGAACTGAATATTGAAAATGGATTGAAAGTAATAAGAGATGTTTGGGCTACAACAATGTACGAAATGGAATTTCACAGAGACAATATCTACCGCATCAAAAATGTCGATGAAGTTTGCCAGGTAACTAAATTATTATTTTTTTTCGTTTCTATCTTTTTTAAATTTTATTTAACAAAGATAGAAACGAAAATATGAAATATTATATGGCATAAACATTTGCCAAAGGTTATATATATAAACAAATTTATATCTCACGAACTAATCTAATTTACAATATGTTTTAAAATTATGAACAAACTTAATTTTAATTTCCTGCATGACAGAGATTGCCTTTTGGAATTTTCAGTTCATTGTTTGTATTTAGTATTCCCAATTATATTTTCCTTTCTATGTTTTTCCCCTTTCGTTTTATCTCTTTTGTGGTTAGTTAGAAGAATTGTAGTATAGCAATAAACCCACCAATTTTATAACTTTGTGCGAAAATGCCAAATAATTAAATGAATATAAAATTACCGTTTTTAATATTTTTTGTGTCATATGTAAATTGTATTTAAAATTAAATAAATATTAATTACATTTAAAAATGTTTATTTTAATTCGTAAGGAGTATTCCCTGATTTGAATGTACTCGTATTATGTTTTAAATAATAAATCATCATCATAATATTTATATAATGGCATGTTTAGCTTTTAGAGGATCATCAAGTTCAACTATCTTCAATGAAATCAACCAAATATGTTGAACCATTCATAACTGAAGTTGAATATTGGGAAAAATCATTGGGCTATGTTTCTGAAGCTATAGAGGTATGTGAAAGTTAATATGTTATCAACATTACGACTATTAGATACAGGGATGGCATAACACTCCTAGATTCAAGTTGGTCCACTGTCCGGTACTCCACGTTCCCTCACGTTAGGTCGAGACTGCAAATCTCCCTATGAGCATTTGCAGGCAGCAAAATAGTGCAGCATTATTTTACATGCTACCAGGTAGCATCCTCATATATCACATGGTCATTCTCAAGACATCTGTTCTCAAAACTTAGAATTCCTCTTAGACCTTGGAACATATTAAGATTCAGAGCCATATATAACAAATAAGTAAGATGCAGATACAAAATAGTAGACATTTCATCTTCAGATTATATTGTATATTGAAGAATCTTATATGGCCTTCGTATTGTTAAATTGTCTTTCAAGTCGAAATTACCGTCTTTGAAACGCAAAAACCATCGACGAGCTGTCCTTTCATTCATAGCATCTTCACCGTACACTTCGCAAATATCGCGAGCAGCTTTGGCAGTTTTATTCCCTCGATTGAACGCGAACAGAAGGAGGTGTCGAAAATGCTCATTTTCGTCTACTTAACATTCCATTTTGAAGACTTGTAATCAAATAAAATAACATATGTAAATTTTGAAATTGGAAAAAAACGGACAAAACTTATGTTAATACCTAATACATAAAAAAATTCAAGGGAATTTCGAATTGACGAATTTTTAAGGCATTAAATTTTACAAAAAAAAATCGAATTACAAATTACACGACAATTAAAAAAATCATTTGAATTTGTGTGACACTGATCGGGAATATCGCGACCATTTTTTTCTTTCTATAGTAAAAATCAGTTAATTCGAAATTCTAGGAACCAAAATTCACAAAAGAAATCGAATAACGAATTACTATTAGTAAACAAATCATTTGAATTTGCGCGGCACTTTCCAACGGCTGGGAATATCACAGCCAAATAAAATTTTGTCGCCATATTTCCGCAATACTCGTATTATAAAATAAAATAACATATTTAATCGTAAAATAAATTTTAAAAATATGTGCTATTTTTCATCGGTCAACATGTATGAATAAAAAAAAAAAACAATTTATTTTTCATTTATTTGATTTTGACATGGTAACTTGTTTATATTTGCACGCGTAGTATAAATATGAGATGCCACTGGTTTTAATTTGGTCGCCCATTCGATTACAATGTTTTTTACAAATTAATTTTCACACTTGTTAAATTTACAAATACGTAATCATTTATATGAAAAAAATACTCAAAACTCCATACTTACGATAATAATCAAAGTTCACACCGCTTGAATTTCATATTAGATTTTAAATTTCGTAAGAGAGAAAATTTGCTAACTTATAAAAAAGTAAAAAATAACAGTAATACAAAAAATGCTGAAATTATATTTTAATTTTATTATTTTTGTACTGTTTCCTCATTTTATCGGTGGGCTTCCCTATACTTACGATAAAACGTCCTGATACACCGGTCCCACTGCCAGGTGCGCCGCCTACTCCGTGGATCCGTAATTTGTGTGGAAAATGTCGAATTATTAATTATTATTATTATTCATAAATAATTATTATTATTCATAAATTCTTTTTGGCGAAAAAAATACGATTTACGTGGTTTTTCCGAATTATCGATTTCGGGTCCTAGAAAATGGTAAAACATTCGAATAACGAATTATCAGTGATCTTATTAACGAACTTTTAATGTAATATGTATCATTATGTTAACCCTTACCACTCCATTATTTTTTGATATTGTTTGTCAGCCAACTCTAATTTAAATAATGTCAAAATATAAATTTATTGATAGGTAGTTAAAAAAAAATCGTTAAAAATTCATTTGTAATGATTTATTCTTCAAATAAAAAACAATTTACAAAAAACATTATGGACTACTTATAGTTTTGCATAGTATGGTACTTTTTAAAACAATCTCCAGGATGGAGACCAGGTTTTCTGGAACAGGTCTCACAAAACCACACTGTTTCCTTTCGACTTTCGACATTTGTTGTACTATCATCATTATTTTCTGTGCTGTTAACACTATCATCATCAGGATCTTCAAAATCACTGGCAACAGACTCGTACTCACTGTCACTTTCATAAGATTCATCTTCCGAAAACACTTGGTATTCAGATGACGTATCACGCCAAGTTCCCTCCATTTTAGGGTATGTGAATTTGCAAGGATTATTTTATAGTAAAATAAAAACGGAAAACAGTCAAAATCTTATTAAAACGTGAAATTAAATGTTTTTTTAACGAATAATCACAAGAAACAACGACACGTGTCAAGTTTTGCGCGCGAAAATACACCGCGCGCGCAAGTCTTATCTTGTCGGCCGCCAGCCGACAACTGAGTTGTAGCGTACATATAGCGATGTCGGCTGGCATTCGACAAATGAGTGGTAATGGTTAAAACTCAACAGTATGAATGCTTTTATAGAAGGAGAAAAGCACATCGAAAACATTGACAGATTACAATGGGTCACCAAAATCCTTCAATCCATGCATCATAAAAAATTTATATTTTTTAAAGTGGAAATTATGATTGTGAAAATTTTAGATGGCTTTACAAGTTCAAAGGCGATGGCTCTATTTGGAAAACATATTTTTTGGAGAAGACATTAGAAAGCAATTGCCTACAGAAAGTGAGAAGTTTGATATGTTGTCAGCTGATTGGAGGGATATAACTATGAAGTGAGTCCATTTTAAAGAATTTATATACTCGTACACAGAAAAGTGGTCAACTAACCAGAAAAATATTAATAAAACAGACATACATTATTGAAAATATAACAGACATACATTATTGAAAGATTTTATCAAATTATCTTTAACATAAAATAAAATAATTATCTCAGAACTTCTTAGTTTTTAGGATACCTAAGAGCCTAACTTTCAACAAATCTTGTTTTAAACAACCTCGTTCAGCATGAGCGTCTGCAGGAACAAGTCAAAACTTACATTCATTATTAATTGGAGTTGAACCATGGGATTTAGAAAAGTGTTCATCAACCTGTGGTCCAAATTTCCTAGCGGTCCGCCAAAAATGTCCCCCAATCATGTGGCTACATGATTCGGGCGCTACATAGTTGCGGACGAGTGGGATGCTGCGCGCGACAATGTAGCACCCGAAGTATGGAAGAAGTGCGCGGCCGCCGTATTGCGTCAGCTCGCCTGTCGACGACCCATCGTAAATATTATAATTTTATCGCGCTTGTCCGTATTGTTTTTTTAATATTGTGCTGTGCTATTTCGGAAAACAAGTTATTTCTTTCATAAAATTTGAAACTCTACAAAATGGAGAAAAATAACATCAAACGCAAGACTAATTCACATTCTTTAGTAAAAGCAGAGATGAGAAGACAGTTTTTGATACTCTTTCGCTGACTTTGTCCAAAATGCATCGAATATCCTTTCACAACTACTGTTTTTAAAAATAGAATAATCCACAAAAGTGTAATTTTCTAGCATTTCAGCGTTTAATGTGGTAAAACACACATTTTAGTGGAATCTACGTAAATTTTTGATAGTTTAGCTGATTGTTTACTTATGTTATATAATTTAAATATTGATTTGGAACTACAAATAAATCTTTTCTGAATAAAATCATGATAAAACGGCGATTTACCAACACACTGCGCTATAACTTATTCAAGCGCACCATTAAACATAAAAATATACATTTCAACTACAATTTAAGCGATTATAGACATAATTATCAAAACGTCTGTAATTTTCTAACATAACAATCTTTGTTACATTTGGATAGTTTGGCCGATTGTTTGCTATATTATACCATTCACAATTAGTATATTATACCATTCACTATATTATACCATTCACAATTAGTTACAATAAATATGTTATGGATTAAATCATATTAAAAGTGTATAGTTTTACACCACATCATACTTAATATAACACTCAAGCGCACTATTTTCTTTATTTTAAACACAATTGGAGCGATTATAGACGAAATCATCGAAACGTGTGTAAATTTCTTGCATTTCAGCATAAAATATGGTAAAATACACAGTTTTGCGGAAACTTCTGAGTTTTTTTTTTATAACTTTTGATAGTACAATATTTGGCTGATAGGCTGATTGTTTGTTCATATTATACTGTTTGGCTGATTGTTTGTTCATATTATACCATGGAACAACAAATACATGTTTTATGAATAAAATCATATTAAAAGTGTAGTTTTACAGCGTATTGTTGTATAAATAACGCAAGCACACCATTTAACATAAAACACATTAATTTCAACTACAATTTGAGCTATTTTAAGTATAAGAACATTTCATCGTAAAATGTGAATAAACTCACAACATTTTTCGGAAACCTCCAAATCTTTGTAAACTTTGGATAGTTTGCTGATTGTTTGCCATTATATATATTATACCATTAAAACACTGATTCGGGGCTAAAAGTACTCGTATGATGGATACAATCTTATTAATCCTTCCTGTCCTGTGATTTGTAACTAGTACACATTGCTTCTAAAAACTTTAATATCTCTATAAATATAATAAATACTGGGTTTAGATTTTAGGTATTCCTCCGTAATACATTTACGCATTTAATGAAAAAAAGGTGAGGAAGCGAAGCTATTCACGTCTCACTCTCACTCTACTTCGGTATATGGGAACGCAAGAAATAGAATCTAAGTTCGCTCGCTTCTCTCGCTTCAGTAGCTCGCGGGCTTTCGTTTGAGGTGGTCGCTTCGCCCGTTTTGTGAACATGGGCCGATGTTTTTTTTCTTGTTTTCAGCAAATTAAATTTAATTTTTTATCACTTTTGACTTCAAATTTAATTCATTTAAGTGATTGGCTATGAATATTCTTATTTTTCCGGTTTTAAATCGCTCATTTTTATATGTGTATTGAAACGTATTAAATACACAGCACCGGAACGCGCAGATTTTTTAGCACAGGAAGGGAAAGGTTAAAAGTAAAGTTTTATGACACATTATGCCTTAAATAACTCTTTTACTTAACAAGGACACGTTTAAATATCAAAGTTAACAATTATAGACAAAATCATCTAAAAGTATGTGATTTTCTTGCAACATTGATTTGGACTACAAATACATCGTTTATGGATAAAATCATATTAGATAACAACAAATAACTCAAACGCTCTTATTTTACTTAAATGTGAGCAAGTTGTTACATTATCTTTTAGTTTTTGACACTCTTGTCTGTCTTCAACCGAAATGAATCAAATGTTATTCACGACTACTGCATTTTTATGTAGAATGACTACAAAGATATGTTATATTAAAAGTGTAGTTTTGACACTCTTGTCTGTCTTCAACCTAAATTAATCAAATGTTATTCACGACTACTGCACTTTTATGTAGAATGACCACAAAGATATGTTATATTAAAAGTGTAGTTTTGACACTCTTGTCTGTCTTCAACCGAAATCAATCAAATGTTATTCACGACTACTGCATTTTTATGTAGAATGACCACAAAGATATGTTATATTAAAAGTGTAGTTTTGACACTCTTGTCTGTCTTTAACCTAAATTAATCAAATGTTATTCACGACTACTGCATTTTTATGTAGAATGACCACAAAGATATGTTATATTAAAAGTGTAGTTTTGACACTCTTGTCTGTCTTCAACCGAAATGAATCAAATGTTATTCACGACTACTGCATTTTTATGTAGAATGACCACAAAGATATGTTTTATTAAAAGTGTAGTTTTGACACTCTTGTCTGTCTTCAACCGAAATGAATCAAATGTTATTCACGACTACTGCATTTTTATGTAGAATGACCACAAAGATATGTTATATTAAAAGTGTAGTTTTCCAACACATTTTTCTCAAAATGACTCTTTTACTTAACAAACATACAACGTATCTTCAAATTTTGCGATTGTAGACCAAATTATCGGAAAGTGTCTATTTTTTGCATTTCAGCATAAAATATGATAAAATAGACACTTTTGCGGACACTCGGTTAACTTTGGATAGCATGGCTTAGTTGTATGCTATACTCGTATTATACCATTAAAACATTGATTTAGGGCTACAAGTACTCGTTTTATGAATAAAATCTGTTTGAAAGTTTAGATTTATAGCACGTTATGCACAAAATAACTCTTTTACCTTAACAGACACACGTTTGAAATTTAAATAAAGTAATTATAGACGAACTCGTCGTAGTGTGTAATTTTCATGCTTTTCAGTGTAGAATATGATAAAACACACACTTTTGCGGAAACTTCGTTAACTTTGGATAGTTTAGCTGGTTGTATTGGTTTGAATGAATTTTATAACTTTGGACTAGCAAAAAAAAACAATTTTCCATACCAAAACGCTAGAATTATCATGAATCGAGACAAAAGTGTAGTAGAAACGCATTGACGTGTTGTGTAATTGTGATATTAAACGTCAAACCCTGTTAAATGTGTATGAACATTTCGTAAAAATACACTGAAATTTCATACTTTTCACTCGAAAAACTGCCATTGACGACCAAGCTGCACAAATAACATACATGTACAAAATCACGACAATAACGACACGATGTTTTCGTATTTTTCGCCCAAAACCTCTAATTTTGCAAAATACTTATATTTTGCATCAATAATTTCCTGTTTAAATTAATTTTATTATTTTGAACTAATAAAAATTCAACTTGTCGTACAAATACGCTAGAATTATAATTAATCTAGACAAAAGTGTAGTAGAAACGCATTAACGTTAATTGATATATAAAACGTCAAAACCTGCTAAATATGTATGAACATTTCTTCCAAATACGTACTGAAATTTCATACTTTTCACTCGAAAAACTGCCATTGACGACAAATTTGTAAAAATATATGAACAAAATCATGTCAGAAGTATTATTTGTTCAACGTGTTTTCGTGTTTTTCGTCCCAAACCTCTAATTTTGCGAAATTTCAATATTTTGTGATAATATTTTCCTGTATGAATGAAATTTTGACTAACAAAAACCAATTTTTCATACAAATATGCTAGAATTATCATGAATCAGGATAAAAGTGTACTAGAAAAGCATTGACGTTAATTGTGATAGGAAACATCATAACCTGCTAAAGGTGTATCAACATTTAGAAATACACCGAAACTTCATACTTTTCACTCGAAAAACTGCCGTTGACGACCAAATTGTACAAATATATGTACAAAATCACGTCAGAAGTATTATTTGTTCTACGTGTTTCCGAGTTTTTCGTGATAAACCTCTTATTTTGCGAAATTTCAACATTTTGCGGAAATATTTTCCTGTTTGAATGAATTTTATTACTTTTGACTAACAAGAAACCAATTTTTCATACAAATATGCTAGAATTATCACGAATCAGGATAAAAATGAACTAGAAACGCATTGACGTTAATTGTGATGGGAAACATCAAAACCTGCTAAAGGTGTATCAACATTTCGTAAAAATACACCGAAACTTCATACTTTTCACTCGAAAAACTGCCGTTCACGACCAAATTGTACAAATGTATGTACAAAATCACGTCAGAAGTATTATTTGTTCTACGTGTTTCCGAGTTTTTCCACCCAAATTTTGCAAAATTTCAATATTTTGCGTTAATATTTTCCTGTATGAATGAAATTTTCACTACCAAAAACCCAATTTTTCATACAAATATGTTAGAATTATAACGAATCAAAATAAAAGTGTACTAGAAAAGCATTGACGTTAATTGTGATGGAAAACATTAAAACCTGCTAAAGGTGCATCAACATATCGTAAAAATACACTGAAATTTCATACTTTTCACTCGAAAAACTGCCATTGATGACCAAGTTTTACAAATATATGTACAAAACCACGTCAGAAGTATTATTTGTTCTACTTGTTTCTGAGTTTTTCGTCCCAAACCTCTAATTTTGCAAAATTTCAATATTTTGTGTTAATATTTTCCTGTATGAATGAAATTTTGACTAACAAAAACCAATTTTTCATACAAATATGCTAGAATTATCACGAATCAGGATAAAAATGAACTAGAAACGCATTGACGTTAATTGTGATGGGAAACATCAAAACCGGCTAAAGGTGTATCAACATTTCGTAAAAATACACCGAAACTTCATACTTTTCACTCGAAAAACTGCCGTTCACGACCAAATTGTACAAATGTATGTACAAAATCACGTCAGAAGTATTATTTGTTCTACGTGTTTCCGAGTTTTTCCACCCAAATTTTGCAAAATTTCAATATTTTGCGTTAATATTTTCCTGTATGAATGAATTTTTCACTACCAAAAACCCAATTTTTCATACAAATATGTTAGAAATATAACGAATCAAAATAAAAGTGTACTAGAAAAGCATTGACGTTAATTGTGATGGAAAACCTGCTAAAGGTGTATCAACATTTCGTAAAAATACACTGAAATTTCATACTTTTCACTCGAAAAACTGCCATTGATGACCAAGTTTTACAAATATATGTACAAAACCACGTCAGAAGTATTATTTGTTCTACTTGTTTCTGAGTTTTTCGTCCCAAACCTCTAATTTTGCAAAATTTCAATATTTTGTGTTAATATTTTCCTGTATGAATGAAATTTTGACTAACAAAAACCAATTTTTCATACAAATATGCTAGAATTATCATGAATCAGGATAAAAGTGTACTAGAAAAGCATTGACGTTAATTGTGATGGAAAGCTTCCAAACCTGCTTAATGTGTATCAACATTTCCTAAAAATACACGGAAATTTCACACTTTTCACTCGAAAAACTGCCATTGACGACCAAGTTTTACAAATATATGTACAAAACCACATCAGAAGTATTATTTGTTCTACGTGTTTCCGAGTTTTTCATCCCAAACCTCTCATTTTGCGAAATTTCAATATTTTGCGTTATTATTTTCCTGTATGAATGAATTTTATTACTTTTGACTAACAAGAAACCAATTTTTCATACAAATATGCTAGAATTATCACGAATCAGGATAAAAATGAACTAGAAACGCATTGACGTTAATTGTGATAGGAAACATCATAACTTGCTAAAGGTGTATCAACATTTAGAAATACACCGAAACTTCATACTTTTCACTCGAAAAACTGCCGTTGACGACCAAATTGTACAAATATATGTACAAAATCACGTCAGAAGTATTATTTGTTCTACGTGTTTCCGAGTTTTTCGTGATAAACCTCTAATTTTGCGAAATTTCAACATTTTGCGGAAATATTTTCCTGTTTGAATGAATTTTATTACTTTTGACTAACAAGAAACCAATTTTTCATACAAATATGCTAGAATTATCACGAATCAGGATAAAAATGAACTAGAAACGCATTGACGTTAATTGTGATGGGAAACATCAAAACCGGCTAAAGGTGTATCAACATTTCGTAAAAATACACCGAAACTTCATACTTTTCACTCGAAAAACTGCCGTTCACGACCAAATTGTACAAATGTATGTACAAAATCACGTCAGAAGTATTATTTGTTCTACGTGTTTCCGAGTTTTTCCACCCAAATTTTGCAAAATTTCAATATTTTGCGTTAATATTTTCCTGTATGAATGAATTTTTCACTACCAAAAACCCAATTTTTCATACAAATATGTTAGAAATATAACGAATCAAAATAAAAGTGTACAAGAAAAGCATTGACGTTAATTGTGATGGAAAACCTGCTAAAGGTGTATCAACATTTCGTAAAAATACACTGAAATTTCATACTTTTCACTCGAAAAACTGCCATTGATGACCAAGTTTTACAAATATATGTACAAAACCACGTCAGAACTATTATTTGTTCTACTTGTTTCTGAGTTTTTCGTCCCAAACCTCTAATTTTGCAAAATTTCAATATTTTGTGTTAATATTTTCCTGTATGAATGAAATTTTGACTAACAAAAACCCAATTTTTCATACAAATATGCTAGAATTATCATGAATCAGGATAAAAGTGTACTAGAAAAGCATTGACGTTAATTGTGATGGAAAGCTTCCAAACCTGCTTAATGTGTATTAACATTTCCTAAAAATACACGGAAATTTCACACTTTTCACTCGAAAAACTGCCATTGACGACCAAGTTTTACAAATATATGTACAAAACCACATCAGAAGTATTATTTGTTCTACGTGTTTCCGAGTTTTTCATCCCAAACCTCTCATTTTGCGAAATTTCAATATTTTGCGTTATTATTTTCCTGTATGAATGAATTTTTGACTAACAAAAAACCAATTTTTCATACAAATATGCTAGAATTATGACAAATCAGGATAAAAGTGTACAAGAAAAGCATTGACGATAATTGTGATTGAAAACATTAAAACCTGCTTAAGGTGTATAAACATTTCGTAAAAATACGAGGCATATCCAGAAAGTAAGTGTACTCAATTTTTGTAGGTTACAATTTTTTTTATTTAAACAAAAAAAATACGTGGTTACCGTAGTACATATGTAAGCAATTTTTCGACATAGTCGCCATTCCTCTCAATGCAGGTGGTGAAGTGGGTTATCAACTTTTTGATGCCTTCCTCGAAGTAGTTTCCCGCCAACCCCTCCGTCCCCTGCTCCACCTCCTCCTCGTCGGTTGAAAACCTTTTTCCACCCATGTGCAGCTTCAGGGAGGTAAAGAGATAGTAATCTGAAGGTGTTCGGTCAGGGGAATGCGCGGGATGGTTCAGGACATCCCATTTAAACGAGGCGAGCAGTTCCTTCGTGGCGTTGGCCGTGTGTGGTCTGGCATTGTCGTGCAGCAGGCAGACTCCTTTTGTCAGCATGCCTCTCCTCTTGTTCTGAATCGCCCTCCGCAATTTTTTTAGGGTCTCACAGTATTTTGCAGAGTTGATGGTCTCCCCTTGAGGCATATATTTAATTAAAATTATGCCTTGACAGTCCCAAAACACGGATGCCAAGATTTTCTTGGCTGAAATTGTGGTTTTGAACTTTTTGGTTGTGGTGAACAAGTTTTACAAATATATGTACAAAATCACGTCAGATGTATTATTTGTTCTACGTGTTTCCGAGTTTATCGTCACAAACCTTTAATTTTTCGAAATTTCAATATTATGCGTTATTATTTTCCTGTATGAATGAATTTTTGACTAACAAAAAACCAATTTTTCATACAAATATGTTTGAATGATCACGAATCAGGATAAAAGTGAACTAGAAAAGCATTGACGTTAATTGTGATGGGAAACATTAAAACCTGCTAAAGGTGTATCAACATTTCGTAAAAATACACCGAAATTTCATACTTTTCACTCGAAAAACTGCCATTGAAGACCAAGTTTTACAAATATATGCACAAAATCACGTCAGATGTATTATTTGTTCTACGTGTTTCCGAGTTTTTCGTCCCAAACGTCTAATTTTGCGAAATTTCAATATTTTGTGTTAATATTTCCCTGTTTGAATGAATTGTATAACTTTTGACTAACAAGAAACCAATTTTTCATACAAATATGCTAGAATTATCACGAATCAGGATTAAAGTGAACTAGGAACGCATTGACGTTAATTATGATGGGAAACATCAAAACCTGCTAAAGGTGTATAGACATTTACTAAAAATACACTGAAATTTCATACTTTTCACCCGAAAAACTGCCGTTGATGACCAAATTGTACAAATATATGTACAAAATCACGTCAGAAGTATTATTTGTTCAACGTGTTTCCGAGTTTTCGTCCCAAACCTCGAATTTTGCGAAATTTCAACATTTTGCGGAAAGATTTTCCTGTTTGAATGAATTGTATTACTTTTGACTAAGTAGAAACCAATTTTTCATACAAGTATGCTAGAATTATAACGAATCAGGATAAAAGTGTACTAGAAACGTATGGACGTGATGGGAAATTGTGATGGGAAACATTCAAACCTGCTAAAGGTGTATCAACATTTCGTAAAAATACACTGAAACTTCATACTTTTCACTCGAAAAACTGCCGTTAACGACCAAATTGTACAAATATATGTACAAAATCACGCCAGAAGTATTATTTGTTCTACGTGTTTCCGAGTTTTTGTCCCAAACCTCTAATTTTGCGAAATTTCAACATTTTGCGGAAATATTTTCCTGTATGAATGAATTTTTGACTAACAAAAAACCAATTTTTCATACAAATATGTTAGAATTATCACGAATCAGGATAAAAGTGTACTAGAAAAGCATTGACGTTAATTGTGATGGAAAGCATGAAAACCTGCTTAATGTGTATCAACATTTACTAAAAATACACTGAAATTTTATACTTTTCACCCGAAAAACTTCCGTTGATGACCAAATTGTACAAATATATGTACATAATCACGTCAGAAGTATTATTTGTTCCGCGTGTTTCCGAGTTGTTCGTCCCAAACCTCTAATTTTGCGAAATTTTAATGTTTTGCGTTAATATTTTCTTGTATGAATGAATTTTTGACTAACAAAAAACCAATTTTTCATACAAATATGTTAGAATTATAACGAATCAGGATAAAAGTGTACTAGAAACGCATTGACGTTATTTGAGATGTGAAACATCAAAACCTGCTAAATGTGTATCAACATTTCGTAAAAATACACTAAAATTTCATACTCTTCACTCGAAAAACTGCCATTGACTGCTAAATTGTACAAATATATGTACAAAATCACGTCAGAAGTATTATTTGTTCTACGTGTTTCCGAGTTTTTCGTCCCAAACCTCTAATTTTGCGATATTTCAATATTTTGCGTCAATATTTTCTTGTTTGTATTAAAATGTGTTCTTTTCATGCATTTCAGTGTAAAATATGATAAAACACACACGTTTGCGGAAATTTATGAATCTTTGTTTACTTTTGATAGTTTGGAGGAGGGTTTGCTATGTTGTATCATTAAAACATTGATTCGGGGCCATAAGTTCCTACTCGTTTCATGGAGAAAATCTTTAATAATAAAAGTGTTGTTTTATAACCCCATATACTTATTATAACTCTTTTACTTAACAAGCTTACATTTTAACCTCAAATTTAGTAATTATAGTGGAAATCATCGAAAAGTGTAGAATTTTTTTCTATTCTAGCGTAAAATATGATGAAACACACACTTTTATAGAAACTTCGGAATCTTTGTGAACTTTTGATTGGCTGGTAGTTATTATGCCATTGAAACCTTGACTTGGGGCTACTAGTACTCGTATTATGGATAAAATCGAATTAAAATTGAAGCTCTACATCACATTATGTTTTAAATAACTCTTTTACTTTACAAACATACATTTTAACCTTAAATTTAGCTTTTATAGACGGAATTGTCGAAAAGTACATATATTATAATTTTCATGTATTTTGGTGTTAAATATAATAAAACACACACTTTTGCGAAAATTTATGAATCTTTGTTAACTTTTGATAGTTTGGCGGATTGTTTGCTACATTATACATTGATTTGGGGCAACGAGTACTCGTTTTATGGATAAAATCATATTAAAAGTGTAACTTTACTATTGCTTAATATATTACTAAAGCGCACTATTTTACTTGAAAAACCTACATTTTAACAACAATTTAAGTGATTATATTACAAAATTACCAATAAGTGTGTAATTTTCTGGCATTTCAGCATAAAATATGATAAAGCAAAAATATTTGCGGAAACTTCGGAATCTTTGTTAACTTTTAATTGTTAGCTAAGTATATTTTTTCCCATTAAAACATTGATTTGGGTCTACAAATACATATCTTAACAAATACATTTGGATAAAAGCACGGTAAATGTGTAGTTTTACAACATATTATGCTTTAAATAAGAAAAATCTGATATACCAAATATGATTTCAATTCAAGACTAGTTTAGCTTTTGTCGCTAAGAATGCTACAAAGTAAAAACAAATTATTGAGACTCGGGGTAAGTGCACCATATAAAATGAATATATGAAATTCAAAAGTATCCAACCATTCTCAGGATCATCACATTGTTTTCAAACTTTTATACGAGGGACTTCAACTATTTCATATTTTAATTAGTTTATCACCAGAGGACTATTTGCTCTTTTTACTTGATTTTTAAGCATTTTCTCGAAGGAAGTCCTGACAGATGCACTTACCCCGTCTTCGGGGTAAGTGCATCTATATCTTTTGGTTTTATTTATTGCTAACATAATGAAAAAGTTTGACATCCAATCCAATAAAACACAATAAACACGTAATTTAGCTATTTTAAATCACAAAAATATAGTGGTTTAAATATATAATATCAAATGAAATTATGCAGTGCACCTATTCATTGCTAATGATGGGACAAAAAAAATTGTTTGTTTATAATATTATTATTTGAAAATTCAAAATGATAACACTAATATTGAATAAGCAAAATGAAAAATGAAGATGTAGAAATAATAACTCGCAAACTCAAAAATAAATACATAAGTAAAAATACTTAAGTAAAAGACATTATTTGTTATTTAAGTTGAATTATTTAAGTGACTTATTTAAGAATATGAAATTACTTATTGAATATTAAAACCATCAAAGGAGATTTTAAACACCAATTCTCCTCTTCTTCCAGTAAAGGGTTTTGGCAAAATAGTCATAATATCTGCGTTATATATTTCAGATATGTCATCAACTTTCGGGTATGAAAATACATTATGAATTTCTTTACTTAAATGTGAAACTTTTCTTACAAATTTGACTGTTATTTTCTTATTTTAATCAATATTTAAAATGTTTCCTATGTAATGTTTGAGGCTCTTCTTCGCTACAAATTTGGCAAGTATCCAATCGCCAACATTTTTTTTTTCAAAATTTAAATTTTGTTGTATATATTTTTTCCAATTTTTCGTGAACATCATTATTTACCAACAGAATCTCATTCAAATCTGCGTTTATTTCATTTTCCATTAAAATATTTTGGAAATAATCACTTTCATCTTCAGAGCTTGATTTTCATTCACATTCACTGATTTCTGATTTTGATGATGACTCGAGGTTTTAAAAATATTTTTTATGATCCAATTTTTGTGTCCTCTTTTTGTTAATAACTTTAGTACTAGACGTATCCAGAAAGTAAGTGTACTGAGGCTCTCACGACCGGATGGATTTTATTTTTGACATGTTGGCTACACTTCCGTGTAGCCTGACCCTTCCCCTCCGCAACGAGACCGGTTCGAGGTCAGTACGTTGAGAAGTGTCGACGCGATAACACGTTTCGTGAAAAATGTCAATCCAATCTCCCGCCAAGTGCGAAATAAATAATGCCGGGCAAGAGTTTTTGAGGCGCTGCAAAATCCATGGAGATGAATTTCTCCGCTCCATCGTTACTGGAGATGAAACTTGGGTTGCACACTACACGCCTGAAACCAAAAGGCAGTCTCAACAGTGGCGTGACACCTCTTCACCCTCCGCCAAAAAGTTCAAAAACACAATTTCAGCCAAGAAAATCATGGCATCCGTGTTTTGGGACTGTCAAGACATAATTTTAATTGAATATATGCCTCAAGGGGAGACCACCAACTCTGCAAGATACTGTGAGATCCTAAAAAAATTGCGGAGGGTGATTCAGAACAAGAGGAGAGGCATGCTGACAAAGAGAGTCTGCCTGTTGCACGACAATGCCAGACCACACACGGCCAACGCCACGAAGGAACTGCTCGCCTCGTTTAAATGGGATGTCCTGAACCATCCCGCGCATTCCCCTGATCTAGCACCTTCAGATTACTATCTCTTAACCTCCCTGAAGCTGCACATGGGTGGAAAAAGGTTTTCAACCGACGAGGAGGTAAAAGAGGAGGTGGAGAAGTGGACGGAGGGGTTGGCGGGAAACTACTTCGAGGAAGGCATCAAAAAGTTGATACCCCGCTTCACCAGCTGCATTGAGAGGAATGGCGACTATGTCGAAAAATAGCTTACATATGTACTACGGTATCCACGTAATTTTTTTGTTTAAATAAAAAAAATTGTAACCTACAAAAATTCAGTACACTTACTTTCTGGATATGCCTCGTATTTTTGTTGTTCTTTCGAAGGTTTATTTTAGTACCTACTTATTTTCTTTTTTGAATCCTTCAGTTTGTTTTTTAAACGTTCTACATTATCATAAGTTATTACTTCAGCCCCGCGTGCAATTTTTGTCTTTTTTACCTTAGGAGGCTCATTTTTCTTTATAAATCTTAACACAAGTTCTTCAAATGAGTGTTTGACTGGTATATTTTCCGGAAAAAATTCATCACTTCTCAAGAAATCTGAATTAGGTGGATTAATTATTATGTCTTCTAAAACTGTAACCTTCTTCAATGGGTTAAGATAGTGATTTTTTGCAGTATAAGTAGAATGCTCGGAATATTAAACATGTGAATCGAATTGTGCTCCAAAAGGTATAATTTGTTTTGAGGTGGAAGGTTCAGCATAGTTTGCGTCCAAATTTTCTATTGATGATAACGGCTCTGTATTACTTTTCGTGTTCACTGATTCCTCATCCCGGTCGTGGCTAGATTTATTAAATATATTTTCGATCGCTAGGGATTGATCTATACAATGTTCAAAATCTGTCATTTATATTGCTTCACTAATATCCGATCCATTTTTGAAATTATTTCTAGACTTTTCGAAACGTGATAAAGCTACAGGATCAACATTTTGCATATTTATAACATTTCTTTCTAGTGGATGAATCCCACCTTTTTTGAACCCATTTTTTATTATCTGATGATCAAGTTTTTTCCAAATTTCTGTAAGCATTCTCAAAAAATGTTTTTTTGGAAGTTTCGAACCTACATGCAACCATTTCCATTTAACGAGGCTCTTGTCCCAAGCATCTTTCATCGATTTCATTACACTAAGGTCTAGTGGCTGAAGTATATGGCTGGAATGAGGTGGTAATTTCAATATCGTCACATTCTCTTTTCTGACCTCCTCAATTATGCCTAAACTTATATATGTGTACTATGACCATCATAAATAAGTAATATTGGATGAATTTGCCCTACCGTTGGAAGGAAACAATCCTTAAAATATTTTTCAAATATTTTGGTTTCCATCCATCCATTTTTTGTAGCAGCATACTGCACCGCACCGTGTAGCTGAAGATTTTTCTGGATTAGTCCACTCATCCCACACAGACTTTCCCTTAAATATAATCAGAGGTGGACATTTGTCTCCGCCTGCACTATGGCACACCCCAACAAAACAGTGGTGTTGTCTCTTCCTGGTGAACTAATTGTTCTGGTGGAAGGATATCCAATAAGCCCGACTACTTTCGTTTTGCTGGGGTCTTTCGAGAAACTTGTTTCATCCAAGTTCCATATTTGATGATCTGTTGTTGTATAATCTAATTTAATCCTCATTAAATCTCAAATGCATAAAATATATTTACTTAATTGTATTAATTTTTTTAATAATTCTGTTTTTATTTAAGTAATGCACATCACTAGTTCCATTTCCAACCGTACAAAAATATCGGGGTTAAGTGCATCCACATTGTAGTTGCACTTACCCCAGTACGTAAAATTATGGGGGAAGTTTATCTAGTCTTACAAATCAAAATTCTTTTAAAAATTTATGAAATAAATATATACAAAACATACTACAAATCAAATGAAAAGCACTTGCCATATTTGAATCTCCTAGCACAAGTTATTGTAAAATTGTAGATGAATTACGAAGCAGCTCCCGATTCGTACGTTGACAAAAACCAACCGTCAAAATTTGAACATTAATAATATAATGGCCCTGTGTGTAGTACAGCGTTATCTATCTACTGTAGTGTAAATTTAGTTAATTATTGTACAATAGATCTTTATAGATGGCAGTGCTTAAACATAATATTTATGGAAGTTGGAAGGCTTAGATGCACTTACCCCGTATATGCACTTACCCCGATTCACCTTACTAACATTACAGTGACATTATAAAGGCAGTATCAAGTTGAGAAAGTGTGATATTTAAAAAAAAATCTTGTTTAGCTTAACAACACAAATCAGTCCATTCTCAGACATAATTTATTTATGAGATAGATAAAAATCTTCCTTAAACTTGAAGCACAGTTGATGATAATGATTTTCTTCTTTTTTTAGTATGGTTAAAGGAAAAAATGCAATTGAAGCGTGTTTTTATAAGCCATCACCTTTTTTACTAAATCAGCTAAACAAAATTGTAGACGATTTGGAAAGTATTCAAAGAACTTTGGAAAAATATTTGGAAACGAAACGAATGATATTTCCAAGATTCTACTTCATCTCGAATGATGATCTACTTGAAATCCTTGGTAATTCTAAAAAACCTCAACTCATACAGATTCATCTTAAAAAACTTTTCGATAACTTTAATAAAATGAACATGGATAAAGTAAGTACATAATTTTATCTATATTTTTTCTTACGAAGAAGTTTGTAGACTTTGAAACTCGTAATATAATATAAGTGTTGGTGAAATGCAGTGTATATATACTTGAGCAAATGTAGGATGGTTCCTGTGATATTTGAAATGTCATGTCTCAAAGGGATGGGGTAAAATCGTTTTTTTTTTACAAATCGAATAGTTTTTTATAAATCGAAAAATTATTTTTCTCTAAACTGACGTTATAATTCCTATTTTTCATTATACTGACTTTCTAATGTATTGTATGATTTGTATCTATCTTTAAATAGGCCAAGATCCACTATGAATTAATACTAATTACGAACATTTAATTTTAGGTCTAAAAAAATCGAAAATCCAATTATAGAATACCCCATCTCTAGCTAATGAAGACTAACTTAGTGACTTTTGACAAACTTCACCAAATATTATTTGATTTTAACAAACTGCCACATTTTTGCTAATTTGTAACAAGATGTATTAATTTGTCATTGTTGTTAGTTTTACGTTATGTACTCGTATTTACCTAAATAACTTACTATTTATTAGAATCGAGGCTTATATAGTACCATATTAAAGTTGATAAAATTATAAGGTTGTATTGGGGCAAATTTGTGAACGGTCACAGGGACCATGCTACAATTTCTCAATTATAGTGTAATACAATACGCAGTGTCACTAAAAAGTTGATCTCTTATTTAAAAAAAGCTATTGTCTAATTTACACGCTTAAAAATACATGGATTAATAGTGCCATAATACAGATTTGCCCAATTTTTATTACTAAAATTTGATTTATAATTGTGATAGCTATGTTAAACTTGTATAATTTTCAAAAAATATTTTTATGATTTAAAAAATTCTTTTAAATCTCTAGTTTTGGAAACTTGGAGAAATCCAACTCCGATTACAGAATAATCCTCTATGGCTCCACAGATTGAGCAATCAATATGAACACTGCATGGACTCTTCTCAAATCACCTGTATAAAGCAGTTTTGAGTGGATCTTTGTTTCTTGAATCTAATGTTTCCACGAATATTTTGTAATGGTTTATTGGGCCACTCAGATTTATGTATAAATGTTAAAATTATTTTGCATACATACCCTCACATCATACCCCTTTTGGGGTAGGCAGAGGGACTAGATTTCTATGACTTTGCTATGCATACAGCTTTCACCTCTTCCACATCCATCATACATGCTCTTCTGTTTTGTATACCTTTTACCTCTCCCTCTGTTAATTTTTTTCCCAACTATTATGATGATAAAATAATTTATATATGACTTTTATAACAGAGTTTCATAATAAAATGTTACTAACCAACATTGGATAGAAAGTTTATGTTATCACAAACAGTAGCTGTAAAGTAGTACTGTGATTATTTTTTACTTAAACTCTTAAGTGGCATGCTACTTTTAGTATTAAGCAATGCTATAACTATTTTATACTTAAATTCTTGATAGCATGATACTTTGATATTTAATAGCATAACTTTCTCAAAACAGCTTTAAAAATTCTTAATATGGTACATGCATTTAAACATCTACAGAATTCACATGGTGTGCCAATTGCAAGAGGCATGATTTCAGAAGATGGTGAACAAGTCGATTGGAAGGTTCCAATTGTTTTGGATGGACCTGCTGAGCTTTGGTTAAATCAGTTGGAATCAAGTATGAGATTCATACTGAAGCAAGTGAGTAAATAATTATGTCTAAAATAAAATGTTTTCATTCAAGATTTTGTATATAAAAAATATTTTTTATATTCAAAATCTTGAATGCATATATTTATAACACATTAAAAAATATTTATAACACATTCCCGAGGGGTGTGGGAATTTTTGTACAGTTGTACCTTCTTATGTAAAAATATATGTTACACTGTAATACTTTGACAGGGGGATGATCAAAGTATCACCTTGTAACATATATTTTTACATAAGAAGGTCGTAGGTCTCCACGTATGTTAAGCATGTGAGTAAATTATTGATGCGAATGTGTGATGAGGAATTGTTGGTCATGATTTTGATGTAGTTGTAGAGATTATGATGCGGTTGGAATTATATATGTACTCGTAATAAATTGAGATTTAAGTTTGTGTAAGGATATGAATGTTGTAGTTTAGTGTTTTAGTATTTAGGAAAAATATATGAGTTTTGAGATTAAAGAATGAGACCACTACATCACAGGCCTTGACTAGTATAGTGGTTTTCTATATCTAAAGAATGGTGTGTTTTTGCTTTGTATTTACTTATATTCTTAAGTTCACCTTTCCATTAAAATTATATAAATTGGTAAAATAAGAAGTTTCCATTAAAATTATATAAATTGGTAAAATAATATTGTATGTAAAAAACTAAAGATGTTATAATGTAGGAGTACTGTAGAATTATTAAAGTACTTATAGTTTAACCTTCAGGGAAAGACTAAATATGTTATAATGTAGTAGTACTGTAGAATTATTAGACTACATATAGTTTAATCTACAGGAAAAGACTAAAGATGTTATAATGTAGTAGTACTCTAGAATTATTAGAGGACCTATAGTTTAACCTACAAGAAAAGCCCATTAATTAAAAAAAATCCAATTATTAATTACACAATTACAAAAAAGACAATTTGAATTTGTGCGATATTTTCCAATGGCCGGAAACATCGCACCCATCTTTTCTTACTGTAAAAATAATGTAAATCGGGTAAAGTTTTGTCTATTTATTTCCGCGATATTAAGACATAATAGTCTGTCCAATGTGTAGATGAATATAAATATTTTGGAAAGTACTATATATGAACGAAAAATGGAATTCCTCTGAGGAAATAAAGGCAGTGATAGAATAGTGAACAGCGCTTTCACTAAAATGGAGCCTCTTTTTACAAACCATAACCTGAGCCTTGAATTAAGAATATGTATGGTTCACTGCTATCAACTTAATGGAATGGAGACATGAACCATGAACCAGGAAACATCACAGAATCAAGACTTTTCAGATACAGATGCATCTTCAAAATTCCTTGAGCACACTGTATTTATTATGAGTGTGGAAATGTTTGCATGCACTTAAAATGACTGAGAATGCTTAAAACTGTGAAAGTTTGCAAAATGCAGTAAATATTTTTGTCACATAATGACAGTTACAAGATACATTATGACTATATTACAACTGAATATCAAGGGGGAAATAAATGACAAATGAGACATAGGAAAATGCTGCACTTGACTTAAGAACTTGATATAATAGTTTAGGTGATGTTCTACTAAGTGTTCCAGGCTGTATACAAGATTAAATTTGTTAAGAGAGTGGCCAACCTCTGATAGAAGATGGCACCTGAAAAAGAGGAATATATAACCACATGGCAATAAACTGGCCAGGTTGTACTGTATATATCAAAAGTCTAATACAATAGAATCTTGTCCTTTGAAAAATGACCTTTCAGGCCAGCTGTGTTGACTAACATTGTGGAGGTTTAAAGACATTGTAATTTGTTTTATCAAACACTGTTTATTCCACTTTATATAATGGTATAACCCTAATAGTTTCAAGGCTGTCACTTCATCATCAGGGGAGTCTTGTTTGTGCTCCCCTGATGATGAGGTGAAAGTCTTGAAACCGGTAGCGTTATACCGTTACAAAAAGTGGAATAAATAGTGTTTGATAGAACATATTACATGACTGTTGAGTCCATGGTTTAATACTTTTTCCTTTCATAATACGAGGCGTATCCAGAAAGTAAGTGTACTGAGGCTCTCACGACCGGATGGATTTTATTTTCGACATGTTGGCTACTTTTCCGTGTAGCCTGACCCTTCCCCTTCACAACGAGACCGGTTCGAGGTCAGTACGTTGAGAAGTGTCGATGCGACAACACGTTTCGTGAAAAATGTTAATCCAATCTCCCGCCAAGTGCGAAATACGCGGCGTCATCCGTTATCTCGTTTGGAAGGGAAAACCTCCGGTTGAGGTTTATAATGAGGTGAAAACTGCGTATGGTGATAAAGCTATGAATCGTACAAGTGTGTACAAGTGGTGTCGCGAGTTTAAAAACGGTCGTACGTCTGTGCATGATGATCAGAGGAGCGGAAGACCTTCAATTGTGACTGACGAAATTGTGGAAAAAATCGAAAATGCGCTCCGTGACGATCGCAGATTGACTGTGGATGAACTTTCTGCGATGTTTCCGCAAATCTCCAGATCTCTACTATACGAAACCATCACAGAAACCCTCGGATATTGGAAACTGTCCGCGAGGTGGGTCCCAAAACAGTTGACAGACCAACATAAGTTGAATCGAGTGGAGGCCGGGCAAGAGTTTTTGAGGCGCTGCAAACTCCATGGAGATGAATTTCTCCACTCCATCGTAACTGGAGATGAAACTTGGGTCGCACACTACACGCCTGAAACCAAAAGGCAGTCTCAACAGTGGCGTCACACCTCTTCACCCTCCGCCAAAAAGTTCAAAAACACAATTTCAGCCAAGAAAATCATGGCATCCGTGTTTTGGGACTGTTAAGGCATAATTTGAATTGAATATATGCCTCAAGGGGAGACCATCAACTCTGCAAGATACTGTGAGACCCTAAAAAAATTGCGGAGGGCGATTCAGAACAAGAGGAGAGGCATGCTGACAAAGGGAGTCTGCCTGCTGCACGAAAATGCCAGACCACACACGGCCAACGCCACGAAGGAACTGCTCGCCTCGTTTAAATGGGATGTCCTGAACCATCCCGCGCATTCCCCTGACCTAGCACCTTCAGATTACTATCTCTTTACCTCCCTGAAGCTTCACATGGGTGGAAAAAGGTTTTCAACCGACGAGGAGGTAAAGGAGGAGGTAAAGGAGGAGGTGGAGAAGTGGACGGAGGGGTTGGCGGGAAACTACTTCGAGGAAGGCATCAAAAAGTTGATACCCCGCTTCACCACCTGCATTGAGAGGAATGGCGACTATGTCGAAAAATAGCTTACATATGTACTACGGTAACCACGTAATTTTTTTGTTTAAATAAAAAAAATTGTAACCTACAAAAATTCAGTACACTTACTTTCTGGATATGCCTCGTAATATTAATTTGTCACAGATTAAGTGAAAAAATATATTAACTCAAATACAGTAGTCAAAGATTGAAATTTTATTGTAATTACCAGGTTCTTGTTCAGACAAAAGCTGCTCTGAAGAAAGCTGGAAATCAAAGGGATAAATGGATCAACGATTGGCCTGGACAGCTGGTTATTACTGTCAGCAAGGTACATATTTTACATAATTTTTTCCATTCTGAAACAGGATAAAAATAGATAGTATGTGCATATAGTATAAGCACAATACTGCCAATTATTCTCATTGATTCTAACAGATTTCTTTTCCTCCAATTGCATCATTCATGACTGAGGATTTTGACTTCTTGGAGTTAATTTCTAGGGCAGGTATTTTTGATAATTCTTTTCCATCTATCTCTGGACTCAGTTACTGGGAAGTCAGTGACATACACCACTTGGTCAGTCCTACAAGTTGGGGACTCTACCTTGTCCACCTTCCATATGGTTGGCCATCTCAGACCTTTCCACTTAAGTTATCATAAGCCCAAAAAACTGCAGTATTCGTCTCACACATAGGTGAGTCTGTTCTTGATACAGAGCTCCTGATAAATAATCATGAAAAATATAGCACAATTTTTTTTATAAATAGAAGTACTCGTAGATAAAAAAAAAGTTTTTATTTAAAAATTACTTTAGACAACATACCACCAATATGAGTACAAATAGACCAATATTTGATGGAGTAACTTTGTACTCTGCCTCAGACTGAAAAAACAAATAATTTGCATTGGATTTCCTTTCTAGTATTTTTGAAAAATTCTTCATTGTTTGTAAGCTAGGAGTAAGTAGGAAATACCCTCAGTCTTGCATGGTTTGTTATGTTCTTAAATTAAATGATAACCCATCAAATCAATTAAACTACAAACACCATAGAAATGATAATTTTTAAAACAGCAAAATTTGATATTATTTTTTGTTAATAAATTTTTACAAATATAAAAATGATCAAATATAAAAAGTTTACAACAGATTTGATCAAATTCAATAGAATCTAATAAATTTTTTCTTTCCAAACTCTTAAGTTACTTCCTCTTGACGTAAATTAGAGGCAGGATATTGATGAGTAATAGAAATCGTGGAAGTAGGAGTGGTTTTAGTAGTTTCACTAAGTTATATGTAATTTGAGTGTATTAATAAAGAGGTTTCTGTCTTGAAACATTTATTTACAATAGTTGGCAAAAAAAACCCATCAAGTGGTGTCTACTGTTTACAATAAAAGTGTAGTACGATCTTAATGTTAATTGTACTGATAGTAATGGTGATTTTTAATTTTTTTTAATTATATTGTAGATGCAATGGACAAGTGATTGTATTCGACATCTTTGCATGTGCAAACTGGCCGGGGATCGAAAACCTATGAAAAAATTGAGAAAGAAACAAAATCGTATTTTACAAACTTTGCTGATAATGAGTCGAAAGGATATACAAAAAAGACTGCGCCTGAAAGTGAATGCCCTCGCGGTGATCGAAATACATTCTAGAGATGTTGTTGATAAACTTTACAAAATTGGTGAGTATAGTACAAATATATTTTTATTTAATAATTACCTTGTTTATGAAATGTTATCTCGTGAGCTTTTTGTAATAAATTATTTATTTTATTCTTTTCATTACTTTGTGCAGTGATTTATGTAACACTTTATTAATAATTAATTTTACAACCTTGTGATTGAAGGCTTTTCTTTTACTGGTTACAAAAAAATATTATGTGATGAATTTTATTTCTATTGTTATCAAATACAAAATATCTCAATCAGATTTTTTTACATTAGGGTCTGTTAAATCCTTTTGGTAAATAGTGATTGTAATTTTCCAAATAAGTAAAATTATAATGCAATAGACAATAATATTTCTAAAATTGTGCATTTGAGTTTTAAAAATGGCTTATACAACAGTGTATCTTAAAGATCACACTTTTTTCAAAGTTTCTTTTATTTTATTTTTATATTTTGTTTTCAAGTTTTTCAATCCATACTTTTATTATGGGCCATTCCAAGTGAAACTATTGTTGATTTATATAAGTCATGACTTCACAAGCAATTGAAATTCACGTTTTAGCCCTTCAGTGATATGCATGTCTGTATATTATATTTCATATGAGTAGCTCAGGATCCTAAGACAAAATTTGGTTGCCATGTATATAAAATTTCAAGAATTTTTCAAAAATAAAATTTTTTGAGAAAGAAGATATTAATATAGTGTGAATAATAATATAATTTGTTTTATCAAACACTGTTTATTCCACTATATGAAACGGTGTACCCCTACTGGTTTCAAGGTTTTCACCTCATCATCAGGGGAGCACAAATAAGACTGAATTCTATTTGAACTGGTACTGACTTACGCACTTCTAACGTTAAAAAATCGGGTTGGGGATTGTGGGAAGAGGGGCGCAGGAGACAACTTCAGCGAGCAGCGGCGCGATCTTGGAAATATACTATATGTCATACTAATAAAAAACATAGACAAAATAACAGAGCCAGCTTTTTACACCAAATTTCATCTCTGGAAACTTTTATTTAACCGGAAAGGCAAAAATGGAATACTTAGCAACAGTGGTGTGTATAAACTTTTATGTGCTGACTGATAATTTCTATATAGGAAAGATAGGAAGATCATTTGAAAAACACGAATCCGCCTTAACAAATCCTTTAATTTATTCTGAAATGGCTAATCATTGTCACCGTGAAAGTTATACATTTCAGTGGTAACAGAAATAAATTGGACAGATTAGAGGCCTTAGAAATATTCAAGTCAGTGCATCGGGGGGAACATCTGGCAAGCACATATATTCCCAAGGTCTCACCGCTGCTCGCTGAAGTTGTCTCCTGTCTCCCTTCACCCACAATCCTCAATCCAAATTTTTACCATTAGAAGTGTATAGGTCGGTACTAGTTCGAATAGAATTTCATGCTTGTTTGTGCTCTCCTGATGATGAGGTGAAAACTTTAAAACCGGTAGGGTTATACCGTTACATAAAGGGGAATAAATAGTGTTTGATAAATCAAATCACAATGTCTTTAAGCCTCCACAATGTTAATTATAAATAATATAATATATTTTAGTATATACTCGTATATTAATACAAGAAAGTTGTAAATATTTAAATAGTTAAGGAAAAAATATATATTTAAAATAAGTAAATAAAAAGAAAATATATTATAAAAAAATAGTCCAGGTTAAAGCCACTCGTAAATATGTACTTTGTTATCAGCAGCTGCTTAGCAAATTAAAATAATATTAATTAATGTATTTTTTTTATAAAATTATAATTAAAACTATGTTTCTCAATAAGACAATCGCTATAAAAGCTTGCCACATTTGAACCAAAAGAACTGATTGATTTTTGCAGTGGTTTCTACACTTCATCAATTTATTTGTTTTTATTCAATGTTTCACTCCATCGAGAATATTAAAAATGAATATTTCGGTTCAGTTTAGGTTTTTTTACATACAATTTAAAAACCTATTTTATGATATTTTAAATGGGTCTTACATGGTTTCTCTATTATATTCTATTGAGGAAATATCAGCCATTATGTATTTCTAAAATATGATATTATTGCATTTTTGGGGTTTTTAAAAAAAATACTACTTAATGACAAACAATCTTGGTGTAAGAAATTTTTGGTGTTCTTTTTAGTCACAAATTGCATCCCAACAATAAAAAAAATATAGAGAGGTAAGGTGGAAAAAGTGTGTTCAGGTAACATGGAATAGCTTTAATGCAATGTTTTACTAATTATTATAGTTACAGTTAATAATTGAAATAAAAGTTTTGTAAAATTTCCATATTGCAGGATGTCTTGATGTTTCTGCCTTTGAATGGTTTTCTCAACTCAAATTCTTTTGGGATTCTGACAAATATGATTGTGTCATTCGTCAAACTAATACAATGTTTTATTACACTTATGAGTATATTGGAAATTCTGGGAGACTCGTAATAACCCCTTTAACTGACAGGTGAAAATTGCTTTGATTTAAAATTATTAAAGGTTTTGACTTTTACTTTGTGAAACTGCATATCAGAATATTTAAGAATAAATTAATTTGTTATTCCACTAATAACTAACGCATGTTTCTACCTCCTATCCCGATTTGTATGATTCCGCCTGAAGAAAGTCTCGGTGTAGAAGGTAGAAACATGTGTAGCGAGAATTAATGGAATTATAAAGTAATTTATTGATATATATTTCCTCAAAAGTCTTAACATGTATTTTTTTATTTTTGAATATTTATTAATTTATTATAATTTATTTTTAACAAACACTGTTTATTCCACTTTTTTGTGACGGTATAACCCTACCGGTTTCAAGGCTTTCACCTCATCTTCAGGGGAGCGCAAACAAGACTAAATGCTGTTCGAACTGGTACCGATATAGACACTTCAACGGTTGGAGGCGGGGGGGGGGGTGAGGAAGGCTAGGGATAATTTCGGCCAAAAGCGGGGAGATTTTGGGGAAATAACTGTTCAACAGATGCTCCGATCGGTATACTGACTTAGAAATTTCTAGGGCCTCTAATCTGTCCAATTTATTTCCGTTGCCGCTAATATGTAAGAATTTGGCATCATCGATAGAAAAAGTATGATTCTCACGGTGACAATGATTAGCCATTTCAGAATAAATTAGAGGATTTGTTAAGGCAGATTGGTGTTCACGAAATCTCTTTTCAAAAGATCTTCCTGTCTTTCCTATATAGAAATTATCAGTCAGCACATAAAAGTTTATACACACCACTGTTGCTAAGTATTCCATTTTTGCCTTTCCCATTAAATAAGAGTTTCCGGAGATTAAAGTTAGTGTGAAAAGCTGGCTTTATGTGACTTGGAATATTTTTGGTTATTTCATTTGATATATTTTTTATAAATAGGACTCTGCTCCATTTATAGGTATGCTTATAGGTGTCGTTAAATATATAATCTTTTATAAGTTTCTTTTTTGTTTTGTTTTTTAAAAGTGAATCAATGAGGCTTCCAGGATAGCCATTATTTGTAGCAATTTTTTTTATGGTTATTAATTCCTTTTTAAAATTGTCGTCGGTTAATGGGACACTGAGCAATCTATGAAGCATACAGTTAAAGGCGGCGAATTTATGATTATTAGGATGGTTAGAAGTTGCTGGAATTATAGAGTCTGAATAAGTATTTTTCCTATATATATCAAAGTCAAATGTGCCATTTTTCCGAGATAATGTAAGGTCCAAGAAATTTAATTTTCCGTCCTGTTCTGTTTCTAATGTAAATTTTATAAAACTTTCTATAGAATTTAAATATTTAAGAAATTGGTGTAATTGTCTATCGGTACCCGTCCAAACACAAAGAATGTCATCTGCATACCTAAACCAGCACAAAACATTTTTGGTTAACTTAAACTTACTCCTAAAAATACATTTTTCAAAATAGTTCATAAATATTTCACTGAGAAGGGTTTCAAAATAGTTCATAAATATTTCACTAAAAATAAATTACAATGTCTTTAAACCTCCACAACGTTAATGCCTTAACTATAAACAACATATTTATTAATTTAAGTTGATGCATCCCAGCCAAATTTTAAAGATTTTTTTATGAATTTTAAATTTTTTGGATTGATTTCATACCGAATAAATAATTTTATCCATAACTATATTTCTAGTGTTAGTTTTAATAAAATAATAAATGAGAGATCTGTTAAGTGCTATGATCAATGCTAACCCTTCAGTAGACTTGATAAGTTTAAGTATTTGGATATCAAGGTTGCTAGCGATAGTGTCTAAAAAATGAGCTGCCTTTTAGGATAGGTACTGCCAGTTGAGACTTTAAAAATTCGAATCCCATATGAGACTCCCTAGCTTTTATTCTGAAGATGACCCAAATTGTGATTTTCTTTTAAAATCACTCTAAATAGTCTCTTTTTACCTTCTCATAATGGCAGACATTTATATACTATCATGAGGAGTTTCTTGTGAATATATTAGCATGGAACAGACTCCTTCTTCTCTAAAAAAACCCTGAGATTCCTTAGTGGTTACATAAACAAATAAAAATAATAGTTCTTTTCATTTGTGTCTTTGTACTATATTGAGGCACTTTAATTTGACAGTCAGCAATGTAATTGCACTATAGAAATTGTAGTTTTTATTATTTAACACCTTAAACTATGGAAGTAAAGCTTGGACTTGACAGAATAATGATAAAAGTTATTAATAATAATAAATAATTAATGCCGTGGAGGTGAGTACACTAAGGAAAATTTGTGGAGTTTCAAAAGAGGAAAGAAGCTGAATGAAGACATCAGAAAATAATGCATAGATTGAGTTGACATAAGCAATATGAAGATGGATGCATTAAGATGGTTTCGGCATGTGGAGAGATTGTATATAATGAAAAGGCAAATATAGAATTCAGAAAGTACAAAGGTGTAAGAGGTATATAAAGGAAAACATGGCTGAATTAAGTGGACCAGATTTTGAAAGGAGGTAAAGTAAGAAAAACTAATAAAATAATATTATAAATACTCGTACACATATATTAAGATTTATGAACGTGGAGAAAGCGAAAGATGTGGATATTTGTTTTCTCTGTCTACCATTCATGAGACACTGTATGATGGTATATATGCATTTATGTATTATTTAAATAATTTCTGTCAAAAATATGAATCGAGTGGAAAAAAATTATTAGTTTAGAAAATAACATGTTTTTTCTTCAAGATGTTACATCACTCTTACGACAGCGTTGAACTTATTTCGAGGGGGGAGTCCCCAGGGTCCTGCCGGCACCGGAAAGACTGAGACTGTCAAGGATCTCGGAAGGGCTATGGCTAGATGGGTTGTTGTAACCAATTGTTCTGATGGATTAGATTATAAAAGCATGGCCAAGTGTTTTTCAGGTCAGTATTGATTGATTAAACACAAGAAGACTTTATATTTTGATACATTCTTACTTATTAATTAATTTATTGAGTTTGATAGCTTCTGAATAAAATTTATTCAATCTTTAGATCTTGATTAGTTTTACTATCTTATTTCAACATTTTTTTAAAAATATACCCTTTATAGTCCCCTCGAGAGATGAGTTATATTTTTAAGTTTTACATTAGCAATTGAATTTAATAAATTGTCTTTGACAATTTTTTTTACTTTCTGTATTGTGTTTATGATTATATTGTCCTTTGCTACTTACTATATGTAGTGAGGCTCTAGAACTAGTTGCTGACTACTGTTAAATAAAAAGGTCCTATGTCTGATATTTTTCACAAAAAAACCTTTATTATATTATTATAATTTATTTTCACAAAAAAGCTTTTAATCACTTATTTCAATTTATTTATTGCTTATTACAAAAAAGTAAAACCTGGTGATTTTAGTGCAAGATGGGTATCTTTTTTAGCCTATCAGACAAAAATTTGATAAGTCAACCATAAATGTAAAAAGAAAAAACTGTCTGACTATTATTTTTTCCAAATATGAAAAAAGATCTTCGATGGAAGAAATTTACAGACGATGAAGTTATAAGTGCAATTTCGGCTTATTTTGAGGGCAAAAGCAAATCTTTTATTTTCATGGCTAGAAATGAGCTTATTGATAGATCTGAAAAATATATATAGTTAATGATAAATACATAAAAAAGAAAAATGGTTTTTCCCCCTTTTTCTCCTTCATTCCACGAATTTATTGACCTAACTTTGTATAATAACTTTTTCAGACCTGGCTTATATGATCGTGTGAGTCAAGTGCATAGATTCAAGACAATTCTAACAATATTATAGATAAATAAAACAGGAAAATATATTTTTTTCAAAGTATAATATATATATTTTTTTCTTCTTGTCTAAAAGGGGTAAAATAAATAATACAATACAAAATCGATTTGAATCTGCTATACACATATGTTATGATAGGTGGATGAATGAAAATAAATTAAACATTTTGTGTTCTGTTAAAATGAATAAAAAGCTGAATTATGCATTTTTCTTTTAGGAATTGCACAATCTGGTTGTTGGGGTTGTTTTGACGAGTTCAATCGTATCAATATTGAAGTACTCTCTGTGGTGGCCCAACAAATCTTGTCTGTGCTTTTAGCTTTATCTTTGGGCATGAAGCAATTTGTCTTTGAGGGTTGTTTGATCAAGTTGGTCAATTCTTGTGGCATATTTATCACTATGAATCCTGGGTAATTTTATTAATAATTTTTGTTTTCTTATTATTGTAAAACATTACCGTAGCATTATTTATTTTTAATTAAGAAATTTCTCAAAAAATCAATATGAAATATGTATTTAAAAAAAAATATTGACATTATTGATAAAAAATAATTTCTCTAATAGAGTAACACAGAATCAATTAAAACTGAATTACGTATTCTGACTTTCAGTGCATGGTTTGGCCCCCATTATATACTGTCTTCTGTTTCAACTAAATTGTTGGAAGAACGAACCTGCTACAAGGTTCATTCTTCCTCATAAAAATATGTAAAGAAGATTTTGATCTTCTAGTGTGGATTGCGCTGGATGGTGAAGCATGATCAAACTGAACTATCCAAGTATTTTATGTACAGATTGTATTAACGTTGAATGATTCAATCTTTTTATAATCTTTTTATAAATACTTTTTATAAGACTCTAAAACAGTGCCAAATAATGTTTTACAGATATGCTGGAAGAACAGAATTGCCTGATAACTTGAAATCAATGTTTCGTCCTATTTCAATGTGTGTGCCAGATAATCTGATTATTGCTGAAAACACATTATTCAGCGATGGCTTTCAGGAGTACAAAAGTGCTGCTAAAAAGGTTAAAAATATTTTATTTAGTTTTTGTATAATTTATTCACACATTATTTTAATTTTAAAATCACACACCTGAAAACAAAACAATCAATATTATAAAAAAAATCAGTTTAAGTTTTTATGGATTAAATGTGATATAATATGCAGGCAAATTACATCGTATATCTTTTTTCCCGTCGATATCCATAAACCTTCTTACACAGCTCTATTGATTGCTTTAACTCCTCACCTGATTAATTCATTTTTATTTCAACAGGTTTTTACTTTATATGAATTGGCAAAACGCCAGTTGTCCAAACAGGACCATTATGATTTTGGTCTAAGATCTATGGTAGCATTGTTAAGATATGCTGGAGTTAAGAGAAGAGCTCATCCAAATCTACCTGAAATGGAGGTAGGAATTTAATCAAACTTTGAAACAATTTCTTCAGTGATTTTTTTTCATAAGCTTCCCTAAATAGATATTTTCTTAAATAAATTATCTCTGGTCAAACTACTGCTTCATGTGAATATAATAATTTTGGTGAGAAGTGGCCAATGTTTATCATATTAACATGTAACCCAAAATTTTGAGTCACTGGTCTAATTCCAGGGTCTTTATTTCTCAAGTATCATAAAAACTTTTATCTTTGAGAAAAATAATTGCCATGTTACTTTAAAATGCTTCAAGTAAAGTAGGTACATTTTTATCTTAATAATATTATTAATATATCTTACAGATTGTTATATTAGCCATGAGAGATATGAACACAGCAAGGTTCACTGCAAAAGATGTGCCACTTTTTGATGGCATCATCAAGGACATCTTTCCTGACAGCTCCATTCCCACGGTTGACTATGAGTTGGTGCATGGCGCAATAACTGCAGAGATGAAATTGGCTGGATTACAGCCTATACCTACTGCTTTACTTAAAGTTGTACAAGTTATGGAAACAAAAGTGAGTATATTACCTTCATTACCTGATGGATCTTTGTGATCTATGAGCCTTCTGAAAGATATAGTACACTGAGGTTGATGCAGAGCAAATAGGTTCAGTTATCTTGATTAATTATCTTAATTTTAAGTACCTGACTTTGTTGCTTCAAATATACTTCATATTTTGTGTCGGAAGGCTAACACCATAATTTTAAGTTGATAATTTTTAAGAGATAATACAATGTAGGTATTTGAAGCTTCCTTAAAAAAAATTTGAACACCGAATAACATTTGAGGAACGAATTGACGCAATGTTTAAAATATTGAATGGAAAATGTCTTGGGAACTTGTTTTAAACATAGCAAAAAAAAAACGTGTTTGAAACAAATGTCCAAATTTCCATTCCTCTCGTAACGATAGTCATCAGTAGAGTAAAACTAACCTGTCTTACAAAAGTCGAAACACAGTTCTTCAGATCAGAATTCTGCTCGCAATGGAGTTGATATCGAAGTATCAAAATGTGGCATTGCTATTAATGCTTGGATGCCACTTGTCAGTTACTCTGCAGTAACTTTTTTGGTAGCTGTCATAAAAGAATCCGTAGATCGTGCTATCGCTGTCTCTATACTTACTTAGCATCGTGATTAAATCAGCTTTTGCCCTTTTTTGTTCAATGTGAGATTTTAAGCCTCGCTGAGCTGGTCTTAAACACCTTCATTATTGTTTGACAGATGTGCCATTTCAGTCCAGCTTAACATTGTAACTTAGCACTTAAAATTATTGTTTAAATCTTTTTGTGAGTTTATAATGATAATGCAATTCATATATTTATTGTCTTAAGAATTCCCGCCATTCAACTATGGTGTTGGGCGATACCAATGCGCAATGGAATTGATATTGAAGGATCAAAATGTGGCATTGTTATGAATGTTTCGCTGCCACAAGTCAGTTACTCTGCAGCAACTTTTTTGGTAGCTGTCGTAAAAGAATCCATAGATTGTGCTATCGCTGTCTCTATACCTACTTAGCATCGTGATTAAATCAGCTTTTACCCTTTTGTTCAATGTGAGATTTTAAGCCTCGCTGAGCTGGTCTTAAACACCTTGATTATTGTTTGACAGATGTGCCATTTCAGTCCAGCTTAATATTGTAACTTAGCAGTTAAAATTATTGTTTATATTTGTTTGTGAGTTTATAATGATAATGTATATATTTATTGTCTTAAGAATTCCCGCCATTCAACTATGGTGTTGGGCGATACCAATACTGCTAAATCAGTAACATGGAAAATGCTAATGAACACGCTGACTCGCTTGAAGAAAGAAAACAAGCCAGGATTTGAACTGGTTCGCTTCTACCCAATCAATCCAAAGGCTCTCAATCTTGCAGAACTGTATGGAGAGTATAATTTAGCAACGGGAGAATGGACAGATGGAGTCATTTCATCTGTGATGAGGACTATTTGCGTAGGTAATGGAAACATTATTCGGGATTTTTATATTTTGTGAAATTGACTTGTTTGAACTAACAATTTGTATCTTACTATAATTGGGTATCTTATCTTAGTATTCAATTTCATTTTGCTACATTTGATTAAATGAAAATTTTAGTCTACTTGATTCGAATGTATATTGAATTATTTAGATTATTATTATTTTCTAACTCGTTGGAAAAAAAAGTATACGAATAGTATCCTATTTAACCTGAGATCCCTTAATGGACAGCTAGATGAACCAATTGATGAACTGGGATAAGGACAAATATTATTGATGTGTCTGAGAGGGATTGTTAAATATTTACTATAAATACAACCTAGTGAAAAAAAAGTATACAAATAGTATCCTATTTAACCTGAGATCCCTTAATGCACAGCTAAAAGAACCAATTGATCTATAATTGATGAACTGGGATAAGGACAAATATTATTGATGTGTCTGAGAGGGATTGTTAAATATTTACTATAAATACAACCTAGTGAAAAAAAAGTATACAAATAGTATCCTATTTAACCTGAGATCCCTTAATGGACAGCTAAAAGAACCAATTGATCCATAATTAATGAACTGGGATAAGGACAAATATTATTGATGACATATTTTTCAAATAATTTTTCATTTCTAGAGGAGACTCCTGACCAGAAATGGATTGTTTTTGATGGACCAGTAGATGCTGTATGGATTGAGAATTTAAATTCAGTTATGGATGATAATAAACTTCTTACTCTTATTAATAGTGAACGCATTTCCATGCCATCAATGGTGAGATTTGTTTTCTTTGTATTATGTATGAATGTTAATATGTATACTTGAGAAAATGTAGCATGGTCCCTGTGACAGTTCACAAATTTGCCCAAATACAACCTTGTAACGACGTTCAGTAATTTTAATTATTTTATCAACTTTAATATAAGCCCCGGTTCTAATAAATAGCAAGTTATGTAGATAAATACATTACATAAAACTAACAATAATGACAAATTAATACATCTTGTTACAGATTAGCAAAAATGTGGCAGTTTGTAAAAATCAAATAATATTTGTTGACGTTTGTCAAAAGTCACTACGTTAGTCTGCATTGGCTAGGGATGGGTGTATACAATAATTGGATTTTCGATTTTTTTATACCTAAAATTAAATGTTCATAATTAGTATTAATTCATAGTGGATCTTGGCCTATTTAAAGATAGATACAAATCATACAATACATTAGAAAGTCAGTATAATGAAAATTAGGAATTATAACGTCAGGTTAGAGAAAAACAATTTTTCGATTTATAAAAAAACTATTCGATTTGTAAAAAAAAAACGATTTTACCCCACCCCTTTGAGACATGACATTTCAAATGTCACAGGGACCATCCTACATTTTCTCAAGTATAGTAATATTAATTTATTTTTGACAAAAATTATTGCGAAATATTTTTTTGAGCTTGTGATTAGCCCCTCCTCATTGGTAAAAGTTTGGCTCCTGGCATGCGTAGTCAGGCTCGATCGAAAAGTTGTGGGTTGTCCAGCATTACTATAAATATTAACGTTGAATTTTCCCAACTATAGCACTAGACTGCATCAGTAAGAATTATTCTCAATCACTCACACACCCTAACAGTCGCTATACCTCTTGAAAGGACCTTAACTTTTGAACAGGACTGTTTTGGCGTTTGACATATTTTTTGTCATATTATCAAAAGTTAAAGATTTCTTTTAAACTGGGGTATTTGCGAAGTACTCGTTGAATTATGTAAATGCCTGAATTAAATATTTTATTTTTGGAAATATTATATGTAAATAATTTTTCATAATTGAAAATTCCATCAAGGCTAATTCCTGTATTGTGAATAAAAATACATAAAGATTGACTGACTTCCTATTCAAGACTTACAATATTTAAAAATGGTTCTAGTCTGGTATTTAATGTCTCTCTGGCTGGTTGAAAGAGATTGTTTAATGACAATAAGTCCACCAGGTTACAATGAAAGTGTAATACAATATAATGCAATTAACAGGCATACTTCATTAAGGTGTATGTTGTGATACAGGTTGGGATGCTAAATATCCCATCTTTATCAGAGGTTAACTTTTATATATTTAGTACATAAAGATCAAGAGTTCCCAAACTTTTTTCGGCCGCAGACCCCTTTACCAAAAACTTTTTAAACCGTCGACCCCCTAGTCATTTACTTTACTTACTCAAATTAATAAGTTTGTACAGTACTCAATATTAAATATTTCACTAGATATCAAACTTTTCATTATATTCACTTGTAATTAAGGGTTGAAAAGTTAATAGGACTATAGATTATGGCATTATCTTGTGCAACATTTAATATTAAAATCTGCGCTGACGAAAATTAAAGCAAAAAAATATGAGCAGTTTTAATTTTAGACATTTATGAAATAAATATGTATTTTCAAAATAAGTACAAATATTCTTAATTAGGTACCTATTGGAATCATAGATATGTTGAAGTAACAAACAAATAGCAGTAGTAAGGGAGTCTATTTTTGCTGTGGTCGACCCTCAATTTTCTTTATTGAAATTATCGACCCCCTGGGGTCGATACGGACTACTTTGCGAACTGTTGATATAGAGAGTTCCATATTATGGCCCAAGTAACGCACAAATATTCACGAGAATGAAATCCCAAAAGTGAAACCTCAAGGAGATCTACTCAAAGACAATATATAGTGATATGGTTGCACAGCCAAGGGATAGGAGTGTGAAGTAGGTACCATATGAGAGAAGAAAGTAAATAAATCATATATATATATACGAGTATTTAATTTGTAGGTGTCACTATTGTTTGAAGCTCGTGACTTGGCCGTAGCTTCCCCAGCCACAGTATCTCGCTGTGGAATGGTGTACAATGATTATAAGGACTGGGGATGGAGGCCGTTTGTGAATTCTTGGTTAAATACTCTTAAGGATGCTACATACAGAGAAGATGTAAGATTTAATTTTTCTATTACATCTCATATTAGCAATACTTAAAAGCAATAAATATGTATAATATCTCAAAATATTTCTCGCAGATACATTTTATAACCCATGAGTAATAAAGAACCTCAAAAAACTAACATCATTCATAGCAATTTTGAAAGAATATTAGTGATTATGGCTTGTTTCATTCTACATAAATAGATATTTTGTTTAGTACAGTTTTGTAATAAAATATCACTTCAAGAGCAGTCTGTGTTTTTATTAAAAAAAACAACACCCTAGTGTTTGGACGGATATAAAGATTAAAAAATGACATCCAAATGTGGTGCTTTGATATAGTCATAGATGTCATCATCATTCTTATTTCATCTTCTCCAAATTTTATATTGAAAGTAAGAACTGAAGCACACAATGATGTTCGTTGAAGAAAATATGAGATTGTTTGATCATAGAGAATGAATAACAAAATAAGTATACAAGTCGGAAGACATGGCTTATGTGTGGTAAACGTAGACTAATGAAAACATGACTGGATCAAGTAGAGCAGACTTGATCCAGTTATGTTTTCATATCTGCTATAAAAGCTATGAAATAATGTAAAAGTTAGAAGCATGCACGAAAGTAATTTTGAAATTGAATAATTTTTATCAGTCTTTTAAAATACCAACGCGCCCAGAAATTCAAGTGTGCTGATACACATATATAGTTTATATTAACCAGTATTAAGAATATCTTATGGAATGGACACAACCTGACGCATTATATTCCTGTGTATATTTCTTCAAATAAATTAGTTCATGGCTATTTTCTAAAGTAGTATATTTCACTACTCAATCCTTTTCTCTGATAATTCACCCAAATAATTTTTTTTCTGCCTTATATTTTAGTTGAGAGAACTTTTTGAATATTTTCTAACACGTACCTTGGAGTTCAAAAGACAACACTTGATTGAAGGAGCAGGTGTTGAGGGACAGGAGTTGACTGGAGTCCGCTGCTTGTGTAGGCTCCTCTATATCTTGGCTCCTAATCCTCCTCCTCTGCTTGGAATAGAGAATGAAGAAGAGGCTGTGCAGACACTAAACAGGATGTGGTTCTTATTTTGGTAATGACTTGAAAATAATTTTATATTTCTAATGTTTAGATGGGTATTTTTAAATGTAAGGCGAGATCTTCGTACCTGAATGTGTACATAGACATCCTTTAGAGGAAGATGATATTTGTGACCTGGTTAGTAAGATGCTTGATTTCTACCTAGGGGTTTCATTTTAATAGTACTTGAAAAAAAATGATCCCACTCTGGTAAAAGAGTTTGTTAGGTAAAAATATTCATATGTGCAAAATGTGTTCTAGTGTTGTCTCATGTGGGGTAGTATTGCTAACATGCACAATAATGAACTGCAAGTTCTATGCCTACACAAGTGGTTCTAAATCTGAAGGTTTGATGAACTTGGTTGAAGCCAATTTTGACTCCCAGCCATGATTTTCAATATGCCCGGATCACCATTTTGGATGTGTTGAATAAATACTGGAAACATAGAAAATTAGCTGTTAATTGTTCAACTTTTGATAAAAACATTGGGCAATGATAAATGCATTGCTAATGACTTTCAAGTTTGCCTACAGCGCCTCATTCATGAACAGAACTTGAAAGAGCATTTCCATCCGCACTGGATGACTTGACTGAATCATTTTTTGATATCTATATTTTCTACATCTCAGTGGATAGATTGAAAACTGAATTCCTTATGATGGACTGTAATCATATTTTTTTGGTTGAAAATATATCTAAAATAAAATCATGCATTTGCTGACATTTGTTTAGCTATTTTTCTATAACATACATTCGCAAAGTCCAAAATTGGAAAAAGCAGAAATAACACCAGTAAAACTTTTGTTTAAAGTAGGTAAAATAATCTATAATTCATTAATGGTTTAGTGCAGGTCTTTACATTCATATAATGAACTAACTGCATCATTCAGAGACGTTTCATTTGTGCTTGTTTTGTGGTGACACAAAAAAATACTAATGATATCAAATGACCTTTCTGTTACCATCCTATTGTTAATGAATATTTATTCATTATAAATTATTACACATTATTTTTTTTGTAGCATGGTGTGGTCAGTTTGTGCAACTCTTGAAGATACGAGTCGTAAAAAGTTTGATAGTTGGATAAGAGAATTGGAAGGAATATTTCCAGTTAAAGGGACAGTTTATGATTATTTTGTCGATCCACAGAGGAGGATGTTTGTTCTGTGGGAAGAAAAATTATCAGAAGCATGGCGATTCAATCCAGAGTAAGTCCAAACATAGATATTTTACTGAGTATATTACTTTTATAATTCTTCTTCTCATATTGATGATATCTATTATTGATGGTTAGCTACCATCTTGTCAATTTTCACTTTGTTGATTGTAACCAGTCAAGTCATAACACATCATCTTTTACGAGGTTCTTATATTATATTAAAGTGGGCTTTTCTAAATTATTTCATTTAAGTCACCTAAATTCACACATTATCCAAAAACTGTATGCAATTAACCATATTAGATTCATCATATGATATTATTATAACATACTCTAATTTATATAATATTTTCAACATATTGTATGCAATCGACTGATGATAATAAAGATGCCAAAAACACTGACAGCAATCGATTTAAATTACAAACTGTCAAGCCAATAAAGATCAATTTTCTCATTGCATTCAATTTAAATTTCATATGCAATATGTGAAACTTCTTGAATTAATGAGTTTCACTCTTTCGCTCATTCTCACTCTTAAGTCGTTAGATGGAAGTTTTACATTCTTAAACATGATGAGTATATAACATAGATTTTGATGAGTATATAACATAGAACAAGCTGTAAGGAGAGGCTATTTATTTCTTTAAATTGATCAAATATGTTAAGAGTAACTCGTAACTTGATTCTACAACTTATAAAGTTAATGAGAATTTTCGACAAAGAAAATGAATAATAATCAACATGTGTAAAAATCATCATCCTATTTTTTCATGTTCATGTGTCTTCAAATACAGACAAAAAACTTGTTTACTGGGGTTTTGACACAGGACAGGCAATAAACCAAAATCCATATGATGTAGAGTTTTTCTTGAAATTACGAGTATATATCATATATTTATTATACATCCTTGTCGTATAAAAAAAAAATTAAAGATATTAGAAATATTCTTGGTATCCCTTGTTTGTCTTTATCTTTTAAATATGAATATATTTATTGATACCAGCAATAATTTAGGTAATGATTAATGATGGCCTCCATGGCCTAGTTGGTAAGACACTTGTTTCAGAACCCGGAGGTTGCGCGTTCGATTTCTGTTCAAATCCATATTTAAAAAAAAAAAGGATTTCAGTCTGGTTTTCACTTAAGGCCTCTCAAACATCTTTCTGGTTGGCTGAAAGATATTGCCACATGGCAATAAATCAGCCAGGTTGTACTGTATACAACGAAAGTGTAATACAATACAACGTTTTTGAAGATATTTCCTTTATTTATATTAACGTAAATAAATCTGACTTATGATAATCTTTACTCAATAGATAAAGACTTTTTTTGGTTTGATAAGTAATTTTTCATGATTACTCGTAAGTAATTATTGTATTGGAAGATTGTGCCATACTTGATGGACTGTCCTTTCTATTATTTTCAGTGCTGGATTTCATAACATCCTTGTTCCAACAGTTGAGTCATTCAGAGTGCAGAATCTCTCAGTAATGTTAATTAAAGCTGGCTATGGAGTTTTGCTCGGTGGTCCATCAGGCACTGGCAAAACTTCCTTGATGCAAGGTGTCATCAATGATTTTGATCCTAATGTCTTCAGTAACCTCATCATGAATATTTCTGCACAAACAACATCTAGCAATGTCCAAGATATGATAGAGGCTAGATTAGAGAAGAGGAGTAAAGGAAATTATGTACCAGCTGGAGGTATGTGCCATATCTAATAAATAAAGTATTTATCATATGTTGCTTTTTATATTTATCGAAGAAAAAGAAGCTAATTGAACATGATTTCTTTTGTCTTAATTGTAAAAGCTTGTTTTACTTTTAGGTAAAAAGATGGTAGCTTTCATGGATGACATGAACATGCCAGCTCGTGATGAATATGGTTCTCAGCCACCTTTGGAATTTGTCAGACAATGGTTGGATTACGGATTTTGGTATGACCGTCTCAAACAATGGAGGAAAAATGTTAAGGTAAATTTATTTCTTATTTAAAACGGATAGATATGATTTCATTATTAAATTTCATGATCCTATTTATCACAATGTGCAGACATCTCTAGAAGATACATCCAAGCGTAGCAATCTCTATTTCTTGTGAATCTTCTCATCTCACTTCTTATTACTGTACCCTTGATATCTTTTGACTATTTCTGCATTCGTGTCTAAACTTTACAGTATGATAAGCAGCAGTTAATGGTAGTCCTGCTGTATCTCTTATTTGGTCAGTCCAGCACATTAGAGATCATCCTCTTATGCATTGTTTCACCACTGATCCAGTAACCACAAGCTTTTTATAATTGTTTCTCATAGTGTAATAAAATTAGTAACATGTTTTCCAGTACATTTCAAATATAAGCATTTTGCGTCTCTTGTTTGCTTGTAGAGTCCATGTCTTTATGCTGTACATAAATACCAAAAAATGAGAGAATTCATTAGACATATTTTTATAGTCATTTAGTGAATTACTTCTTGGAAAATTACCAAAGTTACTGGTGACTACTGTAGATGTAGGTCAGGGATATTACTACTGTAGATCAGGGATATTACATCTGGTTTAACACTTGCCACCCTATGATGGATAGTGAGTGACCAGGACTTACATAATAAAATAATTTTATAGCTAATTACAAAAAATAGCCTAGTAGATTTTGCATAATTTTAATTTAAAACATACATTTTTCACTGGATGCTGAGCGTCCAGCACAGTGGCTGGCGGAATTGTTTAGCACAGTAAGGCAAGTGTTAAAAAAGCAAATTAGTACCTGTAAGAGTGATGCTTTTTCAAAGTAAATTTAAAATATTGGTTTTCAGGGCATGGTGATAGCTGGAGCTGTGGGTCCTCCGGGTGGGGCTCGCTCCCCACTGCCCCCTCGTCTATTGTCCTGCTTCCACCTATTCTACTTGCCTGCTCCTTCCCAAGCCCAGCTGATTAAGATATTCGGAACTATGATATCTCAACATTTTGTGGAGTTTGATGAAGAAACAAAAAGTGCAGGTATTTCACCTACCAAAGGTTATCCTATTGTGAACTCAAATATTTACATTTATAAGCAAATGTTTATTTTTCTATGATAGGTTTTGAGCTGCTCTCATGCTGAAAGTACTCAGATAAAATGTAGAATGACATATATAATGAAGATGAGATTATTTACGAAAAATATAATAATTACTTTTATCACGCAGTTGAGTTAAGATATGTCGCATTAAGAATACTCCTCAATTAGGTTAGGCTGCTTATAAGCATCAGATCAATACAAATTGAGATTAATAACAATTAAGATTTATAATGACAAACTAATCCGAAACCCGGCGATTATTAATATTGAGATGTTACAGTGCAAAGCAAAGATGCTAATAATGAATTATCAGGAGGCAACAACAGTAAAATTTAATATTTAAATTTTATCAAATTGAAAAATATAATATTATTTGTGCTTTACTGGCCACATTTTTATGGCTTAGTTGGTAAAAGCTTTGAGTATCTTGGGGAAAAGAACCTATTTGGGTTTTAGGTTAATTTCTCCAAGATACTCAAAACAAGAATGCCAATCTGATTAAGAATTAAATTATTTTTACCTCAGTTACTTAGTTGCCAATGTGTTCAATACAAATGACATAAAAAAAACCCTAACTTTTAGAAGTGTATCTAAAGGTAAAGCAATATTTTAACAATATAATTTTTTTTTTAAATTTTATTTTAGGAAAGATTATTCTCCAAGCCACAATAGATATATTCAATAATGTTGTAGCAAAATTATTACCAACTCCAACAAAGATGCACTACCTTTTTAACCTGAGAGATATTTCTAGGATATTTCAGGTTTTTGAATTTTTATTTTTCTAATGAAATTTTTACTTGATTCCATTTAAAATTACACATATAGTATATACTTTTCATTTTAAAAAACAAATATTGCTTGAAACAAATTATTTGAGCAATTTACCTCTTCACTTATCTTATAATAATAAAAATAGAATTAAGTAGTCTTTGTTTGTTTTAGGGATTATTAAGAAGTAATAAGGATTATCAAAGTACTAAAAATGCCATACTACGTTTATGGATTCATGAAACCTACAGAGTGTTTTACGACCGTCTTATTGATGAACCGTAAGTAAATTTAATTGTGTATTATGTTCATTTCTGTTGTCTGATAATTGATTGTGTATTATGTTCATTTCTGTTGTCTGATAATTTATTGTGTATTATGTTCATTTCTGTTGTGTGATAATTTATTAAGCTTACATTTTAAAACTCATTATTGATTTATTTACTAATGAAAAAAAGGTTTTATTTCCCCTGTTTTTCAAGTTTTTTTGCGTAAAGTTAAAAAATTGAGGGAAGTATACTCTAATACCAAAAAAGACAGTTAAATTAAAGTAAAAAATCATTATTATCAGGTGTTTTCTTTATAAACTTGTTAAGAGTTAGTTGAATACCACTCTTTTGTTCTTTTCTTGATAAAGAGTTCTATAACACGCTGTGTCTTTCTCAATTGCCCTACGTACTTGAGATATACATTCTCCTTTGGGATCACATTCTTCTATGATAATTAAAAAATTGTCAAGATGCATGAAGGATTCATTCATATTTTTGATTGTCAAAGTCTTGTTGATTTTATCAGCTTCTTCTTCCTCACTTTCATTGTGTATTTCATTTAACTCTTGTTGCTCAATTAAGTATTCATTTGACAGAGGTACTGAGTGAGATTCAATCAACTCATTAACATCTTCGTTGTTGAAGTCCAAGTTTAGTTCATTCATTAGGCTAACTATTTCATCTGTGATAGTTTTCGGAGTTTCTTCAGAATTTTTAAAATCACTCATCATTTGTGGGCATAATTGTTTCCAGGAACCTTCATTGTTGACTCTTTTATTTCAGCCCACGAGTCTCCAATATTGTTTATTGCATTCCATATATTACAATTCTTCCAAAAAAGTGGGAGCAACTGCATGGAAGCGAACAATTTTTGCATTATCGACAAAAATCTTTAAAAAATAAAATTTAAAAAAATGTGTGAAATAGCGAATTGTGCCAAAGTAGAATGTGCGAAAGTCGAGGGCCACCTGCACATTACAACAGGGACACAGTAATGCCAAAAAAAATCACCTTTCAGGTTTGTACAGTTTGGCACTTCGCATCAACCATCATTATATAAAATATAACACAGGTGTATTGTGTAGGGTGGGAGTTACTAGCGGGCTATAATATATCGCCCAATCATTTCACACTTGATTGCTGCTGCATACAAAGACACCATCTCAAGTTATAACAGTTTTTTTTTAATTTTATTTTTAGCTCTAGAACTCGAAGATCTATCAATAATAAATATTTATTTACATGTGTTAGATTTCCTGTTTATACTAATCTGAATGCCAATAGTTTATTCCTTACAGATGAGGTACTGGAAGCAGTTAGCTAAATACCCAAGAGCATCACTGTTTTATCGCCCACATGAGAATCAATGAATCTGATAACAGTTTTACAACATGCGTTGGTGTTATGATATGAAATTCAGTCACCGTAAGTGGGAGGATGTGTGTCCAAATCTGGGGGGTAGCATTTTGTGGCATTCCTGTGTACGTAATGAAACAAAAACGGAGTTTGTCCAATTAATTGATAAACTACTTTCTTAAAAAAGTTTAAAATTATAATTTATTACTTTTCTTATCTCTTTTTTGACAACTTATAGCAATAAATAACTATGAATAGTTTTTTTTTAAATACTAGTTTTTCAGTGTTTGAAGTTGGAGTAGGAAGATTCTATTAGCCCAGCAATATTCTTTATTAAAGTTCACAAAGAAATGAAATATAATTATGTTGTAAAATATCTGACCTTCCTCCATGTATTAAAAAAATGGTAATTGAAGGTGTAAAGATTTTTTATGATTTATATTTTTATTTTAGCGATAGAAATTGGTTTGCAAATCTCATGAATGATATGCTTGGGAAGCATTTTGATACAACCTTTAACGGTGTATGTCCAGAAAAACGCTGTCCAATATTTGGTGACTTCATGAACCCATTTAGGGTGTTTGAAGATATCCCTGATATGGAAAAATTGAGAAACCACGTTGAGTTGCAATTGATGGAATACAATGGTTTATCTGGGGTAGTTAGAATGGATTTAGTCCTCTTCAAATATGCTATACAACACACAACAAGGGTAGCGAGAGTTATATCACAATCCAGAGGGAATATGCTTCTTGTTGGCATTGGTATGTTATATTTAATTTATTTTGCTTTCATTCATTTATAAGATTTCAAACCGACTCTTTATTGTCCTTACAATTATTTCTTCTTTAAACTACTGGCAAAAAATATTAGGTATGTCAAAGTAGAAAAATATTGTTAAATTTACATAATGAAGTACCTTGTCTTTGCAATATGTATATATCGAGGGCATCCGGCAGAAGGGGCGTAAGTACGTTTTTTTTGCAAAACTGAAAGGGCGTTAGTACACTAAACACCGTAAAGTGTACTTGCGCCCTTTCAGTTTTGCAAAAAAATGTACTTACACCCTTTCTGCTGGATGCCCTCGGTATGGTGTAAAAAGATGAACTCTATGAATAATGGAATGAAGTAAATAGTTTGCATTTGAAATATAACTAAAGAAAGATGCTATGATTTCTAAAGATGGCAATACGTACTCATGCATCCATCCTATACAAGCTGTGTTTTGCTGACATAAGCCTACAACATGTCTTCCAATTCTTTTAGACACATCGTTCATGGCAAACTAGATAGTTTGGAAAGTATTATGATTTCTGGAATCATGGAGGGATGAGGCACAATAAGATGGTCTCCAGTACCTTAGACCAAACACGTAAAATATTCAAAATGACATAACCATAGTTCTTCAAACTACAAAGTGTAGATATAGAAGAGGAATAGTCAAAGATGATATTTGGTGATGTACCTACACCACCACCAACTAATTTTATTAATTTGACTGTCACTTGACAAAAATATCAGTTTTAAAAATTTCACAATACTAATAATTCAGCATACATATTTACACATGTATCCAGTACTGTAACTAGATTTATGTGTAAGATTTAATTTTCGGTCAAATAAATGTTTTTGGAAAAATTAATAATAATGAAGCAAATATAAAATACGCCAGATCATTCACATGTTTCCTATGTTGATCAGTCCTGCGATTGAGTCATACAAATATGGTATTAGCAAAGTGTGTCATTCAGAGATTGAGTGACACAATGACCAATCACTTAATTGCTAAATAAAATAATAGACTACCTTGGTTCACTCGATGCCCTCAGTTCACCAATATGTGAACCGGATAAAAACGCACAATGGCAAAATTTAAAATAATGTTATATTTCATATTTTTTTCATCACATATATTTCAGGGTCCCCTTTGACTGTATGCATGTTGCACCTGCCTAGTTACAGAATTGCATAACCCCACATTGTATAAAGTTACTTTTCTTTTTATTAAAGTTGCAACACAAAGTAGTTATTTAGCGGAATGTCCTTGTGGGACGAGATGATGATAGTAGTTGGTAAATAAATAAAACACGTTAGATCACAATGCGGAAAGAGAGAGTGTTTATTTTTATAGTAACGTAGGTATTTATATGTTTTTGGAATGTGTACGAGAATGCGCTCGCGATATGCTTCTGTCTCGCTTCTGTGAATGCAAATAACGATTAATATCGTATGTGGGTGATATTTTATTTACGAAACTGGCGAGACAGCGTGATGCGTTCTTTCTCTAGTATGGAATGCGGCGCGATGCTCGGCCGGCGTCAATGGTTGGCATGTGATCTTTGGACTGTTTACTATAATTTATCAAGGAATCCGAAGGGTGTTTCATCGGTCATTGACCGTATGTATGCGACAATATTCAGCGACGACCGTGGATCCCTACAGTTATTTTCAGATAAAGTTTAAAATGAAGTATAATGCTTTTAAAAACATTCATTGAAGCTGTTGCAACATATTTTTGTTTGATGATATCAGTGTTTATTATACTTGGGAAAATGTAGGATGGTTCCTGTAACGTTTGAAACGTCGTGTCTCAAAGGGATGGGGTAAAATCGTTTTTTTTACGAATCGAATAGTTTTTTTTATAAATGGAAAAATTGTTTTTCTCTAATCTGACGTTTTAATTCCTAATTATCATTATACTGACTTTCTAATGTATTGTATGATTTGTATCTATCTTTAAATAGGCCAAGATCCACTATGAATTACGAACATTTAATTTTAGGTATAAAAAAATCGAAAACCCAATACCCCATCCCTAGCCAATGCAGACTAACTTAGTGACTTTTAACAAACGTCCCCAAATATTATTTGATTTTAACAAACTGACACATTTTTGCTAATTTGTATCAAGATGTATACATTTGTTGTCATTGTTAGTTTTATGTAATGTATTTACCTAAATAACTTGCTATTTATTAGAATCGAGGCTTATATTAAAGTTGATAAAATAATTAAAATTACTGAACGTCATTACAAGGTTGTATTGGGGCAAATTTGTGAACTATCACAGGAGCTGTGCTACAATTTCTTAAGTATAATAAATGAGGAATATTAAAGCCATATTAGTTAATGCTCTGAAATAATGTATTATTATTTTGATAAATAATCTTATATATTTAGCTTGTTTGTAAAAAAATCAATATATATTAATTTCTTTTAGGTGGTTCTGGGCGTCAAAGTTTGACCCGTTTGGCATCTTATATCTGTGAATATAACTCATTTCAAGTGGTTGTCACAAAGAATTACGGAGTCAAAGAGTTTAGAGAAGATCTAAAAGGACTTTACGTAACAACAGGAGTTGATAATAAACAGACTACGTTTATTTTTAGTGATACTCAGATAGCTGAGGAAAGTTTCACAGAAATTATCAATAATTTACTTAGCAGTGGTGAAATTACCAACCTTTTTAAACCTGACGAATTTGAGGATGTAAGTAGTAAATATATATTTTTTTCTTTTGTTTATATTTTTCTGAGACTTGGAACAGAGGATGATGGTTTTATGCTCTAACTTACTGTTAGTTTTAATTCTGTAGGATTTAATTGCAGTTTCTAGTTGGTCCAAATATTTTATGAACTTTTCCTTGCTTTATTACTGTCAGTAAACTATTGTACTAATCTTAGTCAAGATGTTTACATGAAAAACTTACCCTATAGTTCGGAAAATCTAGGATGAGTCCTGTGACAGCTCACAAATTTGCCCCAATACAACCTTGTAACGATGTTCAGTAATTTTAATTATTTTGTCAACTTTAATATAAGCCTCAATTCTAATAAATAGCAAGTTATTTAGGTAAATACATTACATAAGGTTGTATTGGGGAAAATTTGTGAGCTGTCACAGGACTCATCCTAGAATTTCCGAACTATAGTAATCTCGAATTAACCTTTTTAATAATTTTATTTTAGTTTAATTATATAATAAGCACATGTTATCGTAAAAGTTCAAATAAATTATAATATATATTCATAATTTTTAAAAAATATTCCAGATTAAAGCTTCTCTAGAAAAACCGATGAAAACGGCTAATATTATCCAATCTTATGAAAACACGTACCTGTTTTTGGTAAATCGTGTGAGAGAAAATTTACACATTGTTGTTTGCATGAGCCCTATTGGAGATGCTTTCAGGTAAAATATCATTAATAACTATAAAATATGGTACTTAACTGTGGGAAAATTTAATTGAAAATTGTTTATGGAGATAATGTGGGTATATTAATCATTTGTAACAACCACTGTAGCACCTTAGGTTTTTGTTGTTTGAGAAAGGACTGGTGCAGTTCCGTTAAGGACAGGGGCGTTGCGTATGTATGATGAAAAATGAAGATTGAATAACTGTTCTATATATGACAATGTGCTGATGACTATAGCGTTACAATCTGCAACTCAACTTAATCACTGCCTGGATGATTAAGGGAGCTGTGTTTTTTTTTTCATTATACTTGTCGGACTGGTTGCTGCTTTGACACTTAATTAGGAAACATTATGTAGGATTACGGCTTTTGACATGTGGATCTACACACATCCTTAAGATTGCCTGAACATATTGTTTTACAAATGAGGAAGTGCTTGTTTGTATAAGGACTGAGAACTGCTTATAGCTGGGACTATTCGCAAGTTGCCGTATCTTATTCGCATAATGAAATGCACAAGATACATTATAATACTACTACTATCACAGAAACAAAAATTAACAAACAAGGCAGATGAAGATACTGCATCTCATGCTGTTAAAATGTTATAAAAAATAATATCTATAAAAACTTTATTAAAGAATTTTTATTATGTAGTTTATTCAAAATAATTTTCAGAAATATAATTTTCTAGCTCATTGAATTTTGAGTTGTTGCTATGGAAAATTACTGTCGAAAAGACAGTGATAATATTTAACTATTAATATTGCAATTTGTATTTTACAGGAGTCGCCTTCGTCAATATCCTGCATTGATCAGTTGTTCAACAATTGATTGGTTCTTAGAATGGCCACGAGAAGCTTTATTAGAAGTGGCATATAAATTTCTCACCGGGTTAGATCTTGTGGTTTCCATAACGGGTGAAAAAGTATGTTAAAAAATACAATATATCTTTATGTAAAAAAAATATTTACAAAATATGGTGCGTACAGGGAACAAACATATATTTTCACTTTTAGATCACACATAAATAGAAAAACTTTCAAATCTAGCACTTCAGGAAATATACTTTCCTTCTCATTTAATCTAACACTCCATCAGGAACATGCGGCTGCATCATTCCGTCAGGAACATGCAGCTGCCACAAAAAATCTCTTGGCTAATCTGGTGATATTCATTATATTTGATCCATGCACTTCTAGTATCTCAAATGTATCATAGTGGTTAAAGACTGAGTTTCTCGATAAGCCTAGTAGACATACAACGATCATTTCGAAGAATTTCAGCCGCTTTTTGAATATTTTCTTCAATTCGAACTGTCAATGATGGTCTAGGCCAGATGTGAGCAAATGCGGCTCCGAGAGCCGCATACGGCTCTTCGTTGGGTTAAGTGCGGCTCGCAATGTCTCTTATAAAAATATAGATACTTTCTTTCCCCATTATGCTTGTATTTTCGCGATTTTCCTTCCTAAATGTTGTAAGTGACAAGAGCGCATGTATGAATGCAACTGTCAAAGACGCAAGTATTGATGTATAAGTGTGTGCTGCGATTTCAATATGTAGGGTGTGCGCGCATATCCTGCTTCTTTATGTGCGCAAACCACGCAAACCGTATTCTGCGCTATTTTTATATTTTCTTATTTGATACTTTATATAGCAATTAATATTTGTGTAGAATATGTAATAAATTAGAATTAGTGTATTTAATACTACGTGAGAACGTGACTATGGTGGGGCTCTTTATATACATGAAAATCCAGAATGTGGCTCTCGTTGACCTCATGTATGCCCACCCCTGGTCTAGGCCATTGATAATCTTCAATGCTCTCTCTACCATCACGAAATCTGGCATACCACTTAAAAACATTCGTACGACTCATTGCTTCACTACCAAAACATTTTGAATCATTTCAAACATTTCTGTGGCACTTTTACCCAATTTAAAACAATATTTTATAATGGCAGTTTCCTACATTGTTCCTTTTCCGACCGAGACTCAGAAGGTACTGTCAATTGTTACGTAATTACGAATGAACAAGCTATGCCAGCGCTTTGAAACTTTTACAGAAGATAGTCGAAATGTGTCGCTAGTTAATTTATTTATTTATCTACAGATTGCGCTGGTGGTTACGTGAAAATAAAATCAGTCACCTTTCCCATTGGACAGATGTATGAATTTAAAATTTAAACGCAAGATAATTTTGTAACCCATCAACGGAGCATAATAATGCTATGCAAATATATTCTGTGTATCTTGAAATTTTTTTGCTCTTCTTGCAACCCTTTCAAGAAGTTCAATATACTATAATTCAATATATGATAAGTAAAATAAGGATTGTATAATTGGTAATCAAATTCTAGCAAAGGACATAGGTCTTATAGACTAACTGAACTGAATTTTTTTTCGACTGAAAGCTTTCATTATAATATCCTTAGCGGTTCCACCGCCTCCTTTTGTCTCGCTGGAAATATTATTCAGACTTGTGCTACAGACAAGTTGTCTTTTATTGTACATGTACTAAAGCTCTGGAATCAGTTACCAACTAATATTAGACTTGCTCTTTCATCTATGTCTTTTAAAAAGAGGTTGAAAAAACTCCAATTATTAAATTAATAATGTTTCATTCCCAATTTTTCTTTCTTCAATAACACCCTTTTCTTTGATTGATGATATTCATTTTAAATGCTGATGAATTTAGTAAAAAGTAATAATTTGAATAATTTTTACACTCACTTAACTTCCTTTATTTACTTTTGTTGGGTAGGTTGGAAGATATTGCTGATTAGCTATAAGTTCACCAGATTTATATACAATGAAGTGTGGAATTAATAGATTACGCTATTCTCAAAGCCACTTATCTTTTAAAATATACTATTTTTTTTAGGAAATTGATATATGATCAAATATCGTCCAGTGGTAGTGTATTGTTTCTTTTGGTACATATTATATTGTAATTTGTTTTATCAAGCACTGTTTATTCTACTTTTTGTAACGGTATAACTCTACCGGTTTCAAGGCTTTCACCTTCATCATCAGGAGAGCACAAGTCTTGTTTGTGGAATAGGAAAAGTGGAATAAACAGTGTTCAATAAAACAAATTACAATGTCTCAAATCAAACCTCCACAATGTTAATGCCTTAACTATAAATAACATATTATAATCTTTGTAAATACTAATTGTTGTTTATTTTTGTAGTTAAGATCTACTGATTTTTCTGGAATTAATAGACTTAAGAATTCTATAGCATCTGTGATGTCTTTGATGCATTCTTCAGTAAGTCAATTTTCTGTAAAGATGTTCCAAGAATCAAAACGAACCAATTATGTTACACCGACAAACTATCTGGAATTAGTTACAGGCTACAAAAAGTAAGTTTAACTATTATTTAGTAAAGTGTTTTTCATTTAGTTTACGAGCACTGTAGTTTTTTGGTTAAAAAATTTTCCTCTTATTTTTTAGGATAATTCTTTTTGAATGTACAGTAGTATCCCCCTTATATGTGGAGAATACGTTGTATCTGTGGAGAATAGACCTCCAGTGGATGCTTAAAACCACGAATAATACTGAACCCTATAATAACTTTGTTTTTCTAAAAATATTTAAATATGATAAAATTTAATTTACACATAGTAAAAGATCAACAAGAATAACTAATAATAAAATAGAATATGTTCTCTCTTTCTCTCTCTCTATCTTATTGTATCTTAATACCTTATTGTACTGTACTCACCTTCCTTTTTGTATATATGGTGATAATAGTGATGATATTAGAGATGAAGTGAGGTAAAGAATAACACAGGCATTGTGATAATGATAAGCTACTTGTACAAAGGTTGCCGCTCAATTCTCACATATTCCAGCATGACTTTAATGAGTTTCGTCGACAGCTGTATGAAGAGATTCCTCGTTGACCAGTAGAACTAAAAACACATTATGACATTTCAGATGAGAATATATTTTGATCATTTTGCGTCCCTTATGTTAAGCTCGTCGCACATCGCAAGCACCTCTATCCGACCGCTTATGCCGTCACTCTTTGCTAGCTCAATGTTTGCCACACGTTTATTGCACGCAGGGGCCATCCGATCATATCTAGTGATAATGCCAGGACCACACAAAGGGACGTTTTATAATATGGAATATTACTAATCTATGTGACACATACGTCCGATACACTACTATTTGAAGATACGCTGGAATGTTCCATTTAATATGATTCATATTAATAATATTTTATATTAATTTTTGAACCACGGATAAGGGGTTATTACTCTATTTATGAAAAAAAATTAATAAATATCAAAATATGAAAAATCTTGATTGAAATAAAGAGAGTAAAACAGATCTGTAACTCAAGTAAGTCGTGATAAGTTTTCACATGTTGTTGAAAACCATTTGGTTATAACTGGAATTCTGCAACATTCAATAAATAAATAATTTGTTTATACCACGTCTTCAGCTTTGGGTTTACCAGAATGATATTGTTTTAGTATGCTCACAAAAAAGAGAGAAGAAGTAGCCTCTGGTGCTAATAAGTTAAGAAATGGTTTATCTAAATTAGAAGAGACTCGCATTTCTGTAGGACAAATGTCAGCTGATTTGGAAGTAGCAAAGGTAAACTTTCTTATTTATGGTACATACAATATGTTTTTCTTTGTCTGTAGTAAATATAAAAATTACTTATAGAAAATTGACCAGATTAAGTAAGAGATAATTAAGATAAATTAAAACAGGATCAAAATGGTTTTACTTCCATCTGGAGGTTTTTGGTTCGATTTTCGAAAGTACCCGAAAAAAAAAGTCCTAGTCACGTAAAAGAGTTTTTCTGGTAACAATATTCACATGCACTCCACTTGTTGCTCATGTGCTAGATTTAACACTTGTGTGGGTGTTGCTGGCTTTTTATGTGTAGGATAGTATTATCAACACATGTGATGACAAACTGTGAGTTGGGTGCCCATTCTAGTGGTTCTAAATGAAACATATCGTCACCAATACTGCAAGAACACTTATCTAGGATAGCCCAAATTTTACAGAGGAGACAAAAAATGATTTTTGTGCAATAATATAATAAAATAAAAACATCACTTGGAATTGCAGTTATGAATAAATGCATTCCGCGTTGAAAATAAATATATGTGTTAATGCAAAAATGTATCAATAATACAAGAGATGACAAATGAAGAGCTCGGCAGTAAATAATGGTAAGCGACAGAATTACAAAAGACAAGTTTCAAAATTACAAATTAGATAATTAAGGGTATAATTTAAAAATCTAATACTCGAAACAGAAGTCTTGAAACTTCATACTTTTTAAAATTACATTATTTTTTAATAAATGTTTCATAAATAAATTTTAAGATTTTATTAAATTTTAAGACTTGTTTTCTTAATATCTCAAAATGGGATACATGTTGCTTACCATTATTTACTGCCGAGCCCTTCAAATAATAAAAAAGTTACTTATACCAAAAAATCGATTTAAGTGTTCTTGCGATATTGGCGACGATATATTGTCTTTAAGCCCTCCTCTTGAATATAATTATATCACCAGTTTAAATTTATTGAAGTGTGCCAAAAGAATGAAAATAAAAGATATTAATTTTAATAAATGTTATATATTTTTTCTTTTCTATGTATCTAACATAAGTTATATTAGATATTAGTCAATTAATTACTAGGCACGTCCAGAAAGTAAAGAACGATTGCGCACCACGCCCTGCGCCGATCCCCCACCACCGCAATTGTATGCGCGTCAGACGCGCCATCCAAAACAAGAGACGTGGAATGTTGTCGGGAAAGGTGGTTTTGATTCATAACAATGCGCGGCCTCATGCATCAGCACGAACACAGCGAGAACTTCAACATCTTAAGTGGGAAATTTTTGGACATCCTCCTTACAACCCTGACTTGGCACCAAGTGATCTTCACACTTATTTCCGAAACTAAAGGAATTTTTGGGTGGAAAACAGTTCGCAAACGATGAAGATCTCAAACAAGAAGTGACATCCTGGCTCAAATCTTTGGCGGTAGAAGAGTATAACATCGGAATTGAAAAATTGGTTCCATGTTACTATAAGTGCCTTGACAGCTATGGCGACTACATTGAAAAAATAGACTAAGGTACTGTGACTTTGTAAATAAAGTTTTGTGTTGATATCTTTCGTTTTTATTTAGTTATGCCAAAACGTTCTTTACTTTCTGGACGACCTACATAGTTTCGAGAGGTAATCCTCTCTTTTTCAAGGCACATTGTACGACTATAGTTCATATACATTAGATCTTGAAACTAGTCAGTTTATATAGTATAAATGGTGTTAATATAAGGTTTAAAAAATTAAATAAATATGTTTTTAAATATAGTGCCACAAATGTTAAATTTTATAAGCTTTATTTTAACTTAAATTTTACCCATCTTTTCTACTTCACAATTGTAATATTTATTTCAAAAGTAATTCATATTTTGACCTGTTGTTAGTTGAGATATTAATTACTTTTTAAATTATTTGAACTTAAGATTTTCAAAAATACATTATTGTAAACATAAAATATAGCATTTTCTCTTGAAAACACACATGCACTATTTTTTTTTTTTTTTTTTTCAAATTTTCAAATGTTTTACACAAATGAATTATTATAGTATATACTTAAATACGTGAATAAAAATCAAGTGCTGCAACATTTTTGTTTACAGGAACAAGTTGCACTTTTCACAGCCCAGTGCCTTGAATATATGAGTGTGATAAATGTACAACAGTTGAATGCTGACGAACAACAAAAAAGTGTTGCAATTAAGAGTAAGAAGACTGCTGAAGAAGAAGTGGTTTGTAAGAAATTAGCTGAAGTTGCAATGAAAGATCTTGCTGGTGCAATGCCAGCCTTAGAAGAGGCTGTAGCAGTGAGTTCTTTTTTAATAATCATCTTTTTATTATTCATCTTAATTTAATTGTTTTACTACGTTGTTAATTAAAAAATTATAAATATTTTTTCAGGCCTTAGATGCATTAAATAAAAAAGATATATCTGAAATTAAATCATACGCTAAACCTCCTGCAACTATACAGCTGGTACTAGAAGCTGTTATGATACTTTTACAGGTTTGTACAATATTTTTTAAGCCTTATTTTACTTTTATCTTAAAAGTAATTTATTGGAAAAAAATTTAATCAAGCGAAGATTTGATGAGTTTATTTAAAAGTATTTAAAATATTTGTACTTTAGAAAACAGTTTACACACTGAAATTCTGTGCCAAAGTTTTTTGATTTGAGCTACTCCACTCAGAGGACATGGACATGTTTACAGCTTAGTTTTCGGGGTTATGAGGACTTGTCATATTTATTCGATTTTAAAAAACCCTTTCAAGGTTCATTAAGTTGATAAATTTAATACTTGATTCAATTTTATACTGAATTTAATTTGTCAATTTTGTTTAACACTCCTAAAATAAATTAATATTGTTTTGAATTTAAAGACATTTTTATTTTTTAATTTAATTGAATTTTCTTGTTTCTTAATATTAGTGTTTTTTTTTCTCATCAATATTGAGTACATTGCATTCAAACTTTCTATTCATTAGATTTTTAATCCATGCCTTAAAGATAGAGAGAATTTTAGTGTTATATAATTTCTTAAATGTTATTAATACATACTGTACTGTAATGGTTATTGCAATCTTGTTTAAAAATAATTTTGTTTTTTTAGTCTCCTACATCATGGACTGAAATAAAAAGAGTGGTTGGGGACCAGTATTTCTTAGAAAAATTGCGAAATTTTGATAAAGATCACATACCTGAAAAGATCTTGAAGAAAATCCGTGATTACACAAAGAATCCAGAATTTGAACCTGAGAAAGTTGGAACTGTTTCGTTGGCTGCCAAGTCCTTATGTCTCTGGGTGCGAGCAATTGAGAAGTACGGTTTGGCCTACAAGTGAGTAAATCTACCAAGCGAATTTGTTTATTACTGACCATTGACAAATTTGCATGATTGGCACATATCTTCTGAATAACATTGAATATTTAAATTAGCTGGATCTTAACACATTCAATGCGATCAAAAAATTAAGGTAATTCACGTGTTGCTGAAAATTAAAAAAAAAAAAGAATGTAAAATTACGTGCGATTTAATTTGGTGTTGTCTATTAGTACCCCCTCCGTTTGAAACGAACCATTGAACACAAACTTTGCATACGAAAACGCGTCAGGCGCGTTGTTAGCACCCAAAGGTTGCGAAGAAGAACGCACTAGGTGCGTCGTTAGCATTGAATGTGTTAAAAAACAAACCGTTTTCTTGAAGCAAATTAATAAAATAAACCCGGAATTCTTGGTCAATATTTTGGAGGGGTTGGCATTATACAATAGTTTAGAATAGATTTTCACTATAGTGCTGAAATTTTAAGAATATATTATAGTTAAATTATATTTTATAAAATTTGAGAGCATTGTGTAGAATATGCAGGAAAACAAGAAATTATAAATAAAGATTGAAGATAATTAGGAAAGAATGCGGATTGAAAGAAGATGCAGTACATAAGATGAAAAAAGGCGCATTGCGATAGTTCAACCGAGTAGAAAGAATGAAAGATTTATAAAAATAATCTATATGAGTAGTATAGAAGATTGAGAACACTTATGAAAATTCTTCATCACTATCACCATTGGTTATGGTGATGATGATGATGAAGGATTTCAATATTTTGAAAAATGAAGGGGCAAATATTCTAAATCAGCTGTCGGCAACCTATGGCACACATGCCACTAGGTGGCATGCGGAACGTTTTTTGGTGGCATGGCATAAACAATGACAAATAATGAAATTCTTCAGTACATTAACAAATTTTATGCATAATTTCTTAAATGAAACGGCTCGTTTTCTTACACGAAATTATTGGTTTTTAGAGAAACCTCAAAAAAATTCTCGCTGCGCGCCTTTTTTCTTGAACGAAATCATTAGTCCTTAAAGGGGTAAATCATGCAAAATCTCACTTTTATTTTAAACAAGGCCTCGAATTAATATTGCGCAAGGGGCCATGTAAGTTATTTGAATTATAATGAAGTAATTAAATATTCAATTTCTTTAAGATAGATTTTCTTTAAAAAATCCCCTCCTCCCTTCATGAAAAGTTCCTGGAAATGTCAGTGGCACGTGAAGTGTCTAATACTTTAAAAAAATTGAAAGGCACTTCAGTGTATATACTCGTAGATTGCTGACCACTGTTCTAGATATTTGTCATCATTATATTGCAAGTGTATAAATGTATTTAATACTGATTGTCAAACCACAAATAATATTTTATTGAAATGTTGCACGGATACTTTCATTTATTGGATATTTTCTCTTAAATGTGGTGTATATTTACACTTTTATTTCAAAGTATTTATTACTGGTTTTCGAACGACAAATAATATTTTATTGAAATGTTGTACTTGTACTTTTATTTATTGGATATATCCTCTTAAATGTGGAGTATATTTACACTTTTGTTTCAAAGTATTTATTACTGGTTTTCGAACATCAAATAATAACTTATTGAAATTTTGTACTTGTACTTTTATTTATTGGATATTTCCTTTTAAATGTAGAGTATATTACACTTTTGTTTCAAAGTATTTATCACTGGTTTTCGAACATCAAATAATATCTTATTGAAATATTGTACTTTTATTTATTGGATATTTCCTTTCAAATGTTGAGTATATAAGATCTGATATCTTTTTCAATAAAGAAGTTTGTAGATGGGTAAAGATGACATTTTTTTGTAGGATTGTCAAACCAAAGAAGGAACGCCTGGATGAGGCTCTGTCGTCATTGGCAGTTAAGCAACAGATACTAGCAGATGCACAAGCCAAACTGGCAGAACTGAGTGAGATGCTGAAGAGTTTGCAGAAGGAATATGATGAGAAGTTAGTACAGAAGGAGGAGTTGGCCCGCAAGGCTATTGCTCTGCAAGCTGCATTGGATAGAGCTGATGCCCTTTTAGATGGTTTAGGAGGTAACTAAAATTATGTCTTACTGGTTTTATGTTTTGAAAAAGAAAACAAAAGTATGTTAAAATAGATTTTATAGAAAAAAATACAACATTTTGATTAAAACAAATGATTATTTATTCTGGCTTTGAAAATTAATGTACCTTATCCAGTTTTACAAAATTCTTATTTTGTTTGGTAATTAAAAGTTGACATTTTTTGGTCTACAGGCTCATTCATAATATTTAGGTCTACAGGCTCATTCATAATATTTTGGTCTACAGGCTCATTCATAATATTTTGGTCTAAAGGCTCATTCATAATATTTAGGTCTACAGGTTCATTCATACTATTTTAAGAATCTAAATCACTATGGCCAGATGATTTACATACACATATTTATTTAAGATTCAGGCATTGCAGCTTTGATTCCCTGCGAGTACTGGACTGATTTGGCTGGCAGACCTTTTTTCATCGAAATTTATAGTTTTACTCAGTAGCAGCCTAATTCTGGAAATGTTTTTGGAATTAATAGTATGAGATAGCTTTTTCTATATTTCAACCAGTAAAATAAGGTTCAGAACTAAGAACTTTGGATTTTGTTAATATAATTCTAAATTACTATCTTAAGTGTTTAACTATTGCATAATGGAAAATTTCAATTTCTAATTTGTTTGTATATTTTACTAGGTGAAAAGGATCGCTGGATAGCAACTGTGAAAAGTTTAGATGAGAAATTCCTCAACTTACCTGGTGATTGTTTGATAGCCACAGCTTTTATTTCTTATTTGGGACCTTTCGGTTCTGAATACAGGGAAAAACTCATGGAAGCATGGACTAGTGAGGTGAATCATTTATCAAATAGGAAATGTTTTCATGAAATCATATTATGTTTTTTTATTACGTGCTGGAAGGAAAATGCAGAAAATATGTTTACCATATTTAATAAACAATTTTTAGGGATTTTTTATTTTGATTTTATATTAAGTTGAATAATTTTATTAATTAACTATTTGAGTAATTTAAATACTCAGTTAGATGTAGCCATTCATTTTACTATTTTACTTCACTCTTTGTTATTGAGATCTTGATAGTACCTGAATATATTAATCTTCTACTTAAAAAAAATACTCAATTATTCTTATAATACATATTTGTACTCCGTAGACATAAGACACCATGTCTATTTTATATCAAAATTCTCTTTTTAAAACAGGTTGTACTCGTAGATATATTTTTAAATTTTCCAAAATGCTACTTTAAAAAAAAATATATAAAAAGCCAATTAATTGTGTTTCAATCTCAAAATATGCCAAAAATATCTTTCAAAATTTCCTGTAAAATTAGCACACGTCCTTTGCCTCTGGAGTACAGATACGGTAATATTAATGTTTTTGTACTATTGCACTTGCATGAAGGCTTAAATCGCCTTTCTTCCACGTCGATCATGTGATCTTCTGTGAGAAAACAGCCCAATCCTAGATGCGCATTCCCTCTTTTAAATGTCACAGATACCCATACCTTGCTGAGTCGCCTGGCCATGCTGACGTATGTTCGCAGCGCACTGACTGCTTTTTACACGTCTAGCTGCTGAGACGCAATCAGCCCGAGAATGGCTCACCCCCCCTCACGGTCCCGAGCCACCTGCTTCCATTCATCAGGCACCCCGCGTAAAGTAAGCGACTCTCGCAGACTGTCCTTATAGCACTTCCTCTGCTCACCATCTATTTGCTTGCCCACGACTTCGCCCCCGTACAAGATGCGTTTGGGAGTTTATAATCGCACATGCGTATCATATGCCTGATCCACCGCAATTTTGCCTTTACAACTATATCTTCTATAGGTTTACAGTTGGCTTAAATACACATAAAGTGATTGTAAAAACTATATTTTTGACCCTTTTAAATTTAATTTTAATTTGTCGTAAATATAGGTAGCTGAAGAAGAAATACCTCACAGTCCAGAATTAAGTATAAAATCATTTTTATTAGATGATGCTCTCTTAAGAGAATGGAATATCTGGGGATTGCCAGGTAATATTTAATTTTCATACCTTTTACACTGTCTTGAGGTTAATAATTTTATTCAAATTGAATAGCTGAAACTGTTTTACAATAGCTATTTCTATATTTGAAGTATAATAAGTTCAGCATATTGACAATATTTTATTGTATTTGTTTCCAATTTAACAAAGTTTTATGGTAGACAAAAAATAGTAATGTGTGATACTCGTATTCTATCACTGTCAATATTGGTATGAGATCTACAATTATTAGACTGGTTCTGAGTCAAGGTGGCTGGGGTATTTATGATATTAGTTCCAAATAGTCAATCAAAATAAGTGTTGTTGATTGTTCCTTCAGAGAGGAGACCAGTTGTCGATAAATGTACATCTGAGAAGCTGGACAGCCGACGAGACTAATTGACCTAGGCAGAAGTACCGATGATGGCATAGAACAGAATAAAATAATCATCTCAGCGTTGATGACCCAATCTTTTTGGAGAAAGGAGAAACTCATTAACGGATTTGGATGAATGTAGTAATCTAGAGTGGTACACCTATTTGAAGGTGTTTTGTGCTAGTTTTTGAAAATATATGAAACTATCAATGGAGATGGATGAATGTAGTAATCTAGAGTTGTAGTGGCACACCTATTTGAAAGGGTTTTGCGCTTGTTTTTTTTTCTCGTTAAACCTTAAGGCTATGATGGGAAAAAGTGTAATATATAAAGTTCATAATAATATTCTGTACCCTACTTCTACATATAAAACAAAACATTAAATTGAATTCTGTATTGAAAATAATTGAGGAAAAATGTAAATATTGTAATCTCTTACATTTATGAAAAATTATGGAAACACTTGAGCAAAATCTAAAAATATACTTTATTGTTGAATACATATTCTACAAATTATATTTTATATGAAAATTTTCTTTAAAAGTAACTTTTTTTTTACTAATAATATTTCTTTAGGTGATGCATTCAGTGCTGAAAATGGTATAATCGTTACAAACGCTACAAGATGGCCCTTAGCTGTTGATCCCCAGGGTCAAGCTCTCATTTGGATATCCAACATGGAAGAGAAAAATGGCATCAAAGTAAATTGCATTTATTTACAGTGTTGAATGTTTTCATGTAAAACCAAACCTACTATGTTATTTAATAAATGAACAGTTCATTCCATTTTAAAAATATGAATATAATTTTATCTTCAGCCATGAAAATTTTAACTTTTAAATCCTTAATAATATCTTTGGAAATGGTAATAGTGTATTAGTAATCATATTTTGTTATTTAATTGGTTTGGAAATTTCATCTTGCGAACTGTTACAACAGCAAAACTGCTGCATGCGTTTACCTAATATACGAGTATTTTACCTAATTTAAAATGTTTTTCATAGTTGTTTGTTGAGTTAGCTTAAATTATGACTTATGTTTTCTACAAAATGTGTTCAAATTAGATGTTTTTTGACATCACCCTGAATATAAAGAATGCAACACCTTCGAAATGTTAGCTATCATTGAAACCAATTCAACACGGCTAAAACTCAGTAAAACATTTCGAACTAGTCTTCAAACATATTTCACCTATTTATAAGTTTCAATGTGTTCATTTTTTTAAAACATTAGCATGAAGTGGTTAATTAAAGAATATTTATATAAACTTATGATTATCTTGCAATAATAATTGAGAAAAAGAAAATGTGTCCATATACCACATAAATGCCACTCATTCAGTGCTGTAAAAGTAATTTTAAATTCAAAATTAGCATGCTACTCAAGAATTTTAAGTAAAAAAATAGTAACTTTACAGCTACTCTTAGGACAAAGTGTATTACTTTTACTGCATTATTAAACGATTACTGCACTTAATTCAAACTGACATTTTTGCATTATATTTATACATTTTGATTTTGAAAAGGTAATTTTACCATTTTGTTTAATAAAAACGATGAAAATACATCTTGTATAAATAAAATACTTTGTATGTTTAAGGTAATAGAAGCTGGGCAACCTGATTATCTCAAAGTGCTTGAAAAGAGCTTGGTTAATGGAAAACCAGTACTAATTCAGAACATATCAGAAATAATCGATCCTTCTATAGATCCCATACTAAATAAAGCATTAGTCTACATTGGTACCAGAGTTATGATTAAGTTCAACCAAATGGTGATTGATTTCAATCCTAAATTTAGGCTTTTCTTAACAACAAAACTTGGTAAGCAATTTCTTTTTTTTAATTACTCGTAAATATGAATATTTAGTATGACCACCTGGATTAATTTGAGATGTAGATTTAAAAGAGAACGAACTCATAAGTTTTATACTAGAATCTGAAAACTGTAATAACTCATCCATATGTATATTCCTGAATTGCTAGATAAGTCTTGTTTATGCTACAAAATTTAAAATACTAGGTAAAATTGATGGAAATCAATTTTTATATTTCCTGGGAGAAGGAATACAGTGTGGTTGAAGAACCTGTGGCAGTGGTTTGGATTATGCAACTTTTAGAGGCACCTGTAATAAGGTTACGATAGCCAGCATGGTAACACTATGGATAGTAGAGAATCCATCCCAATAAGAATAATATATGTATATGCCAACATGCTGTTTTCCTTTTGGGGTAGGGCAAAAAGAAGAATAGATATTTTTTCATAAAATTTTAATAATAATTCTGAATATACTCGTAAGAAAATCAAAGAATGAGAATGATAATTCATGTTAGAAGGCAGTTTATTTTAATTTCTGTCTTTTGATGGTTAATCCAAGAATGTTTTAATAAACTTATTAGCAGTGATCTTAAAATAATAAATGAGATAAATAAATGTATTCATGCAATGTAAAAATATCACTCATTCACTATTTTAAAAATAATTTGAAAATTTCCAGCTACTTTAAAATCTAAATAAGCATGCTATTAATTTTTTTTTTTACCAAAATGTAATAACAGCTACTTGGGCAAAATGTATTACATTTACTGCATTATAAAAAATACTGCACTAATTCTAAAGTAACAGAGGTTTCTAAAGTAACAAAAAATAAAATAACCATTTTTGAAGACTACATTTTATTTCACTTTAAAATTCATTACGATTACTCAATAACGTTTGAATTTATTGATTGCTCTAACTTTTATGTCTAGACAGTATTTTTTTCTCTCATGACATATCCACACAACAAATGTATAGGTTATCCACATTACGACTTTATGTTGACCTCCTGCAATTCACCAGGGAATAAGTACAACGGGCACTCATCGTCAATTTGATTCGTGGTATGCAGAACACCACCCTCATAACAGGGAGACATCATGAGCTTCCATCTCTACAGAAGGTAAGTGCAGTGACCATAGCCACTACGGAGGTGATTCAGGGCATACAATTGCCTTCTTGGAAGTAGAAAGCTGGGTTGATTTTTCCACAAGTGCTCTATTTCTCCCATCCTCTTGTAAAAATATGAGTATATATTTGATTTTGGGGTTTAGTAAAAAAAAATCTCATATTTATGTGCATTCAGATAATTATTTAATAATACCTACTTCATTAATCAGGCAACCCGGTATATACTCCTGAAGTTTTGACCAAAACCACAATGGTAAATTTTGCTGTGAAAGAACAAGGTCTGCAAGCTCAATTATTAGGTATTGTTGTGAGAAAAGAAGTACCCCAACTTGAACAAATGAAGGACAGCCTCGTTGTGAATATTGCAAAAAATAAAAAAATTTTGGTAAGCATTGAACAATTAGTAGACAACCTCTTTAGTCCAGTTGATAAAACGCCTGTCTTCCAGCCCAGATATTGCAAGTTCGATGGTATCCTGATTTAAAAAAAAAAAGATTCCACTCTGGTTTTCACTCATGGCCTCTTTGATATCTTTTTGATATGTAGGAAGAGATTGCCACATGAAAATAAGCCTGCCAGGTTGTAGTGTATACAACAGAAGTGTTATATAATCAATAAATGTTGACTTTTATATTTTGTTGACTCGATCAAACAACATTATTGTTTCAATTGTTTGAGTGTGAACCTATTGAGTTATTGAATAAATGCGTTGGCAGTTGGAGGGATTCATTCACATTCGTTGTATACAGTACAAACTGGCAGATGTATTTTCAATCTTTTTCGAATAACCAGAAAGATTTAAATGAGGTTTGAAGTGAGAACCAGACTGCAACTCCTATTAATTAAATTAGGTACCAATAGGAATTGAGCCCAGTCGGAAAATTATGGAGGTCATATTTTTAAACATATAAAGGGTCTTTCAAATTGAGCGGTTTTTTTAATTCTTGAATACAATTTGCTTTGATTTCAAAAAACTTTTTATTAGTGATTGAAGTATAATGTATGATATTTAAATACAAAAAACAATATCCACCAAATGCCCATCTCTTGCAGCTCCACAGATGTCCACTCTTTTGTCAAAATTTTCGATGACATTTTGGCATAATTGTGGTTCTAACTCACCAATAACGTGAATAATTTCGTCCTTCAACTCAGGAATTGATTGGGGGTCCTTCTTATAGACCTGGCTTTTCACGTAACTCAGAGAAAATAGTCCAACGGTGTCATATCACATGATCTTGGTGGCTTATTAGCAATACATAAAATAATTCCACAATTTGAATGCGTCGTATTGTATACGACTCCATTTTTATAAATGTCATACATTACACTTCTCAAATGTCACAAGACCTGTCTGTCTGTGTTTTATTTAAGAATTAAAAAAACGCTCAATTTGAAAGACCCTTTATTTGAATGATTGTATTAAAGATCTTCATTTAAGAACTACAATAACGTTTTTTTGCATGTCAGTGTAGCCCTTTTCTTATCATTTATTAATTAATTTTTGTGGTATAGTACATTCCATCTTATCTGAAAAGGTGATGCTGACATGTTAAAGAGGCCATATTTTCTAAGTCCCATTGATTGAGCCTTCTGATTTAGAACCTCTCGATAAGGCACACAACTCACAGTTTATCTAATAAATACTAGCACACGAGAGTGTTGTTATCATTCTTTATTGAACTATTTTTGTGGGTGTCATTGAAAATCCGAGAACCCCTTGGTGGAGAATAGCGTTGTTCCAACGAAGCCACGGAGGCTACTAACTTTGCGTAGTGGCGATATTATAACTAATGAGTTTTAGCTGAGGTAAGTATTGCTAGTTAAAAAATTAACTATTGTTTTAGTTAAGCTGAAATGTTTAAAATTTGGTTCTAGATTGATTTAGAGAATGAACTTCTTCGATTGATGAATGAATCAGAAGGCTCTCTATTAGAAAACGAAGAGCTATTTGTCACTCTTCAAATATCCAAAAAAACATCAGTTGAAGTGAAAGAGGCTCTTCTCACTTCACAAGTTACTGAAGTTGAGATTGATACAGCTCGACAGGTAATATACATTTTAAAAATTTTAGTGAAATAATTTTTTTTCATAATTTTATTCTAATTACTTTTGTTTTGATTTAGGCTTATGTCCCTGTGGCTGAGAGAGCATCTGTCCTATTCTTTGTCCTCAATGACCTTTCCATGATAGATCCTATGTACCAATTCTCCTTGGAAGCATACAGTGACCTTTTCATATTTTCTATTAATAAGAGTGCTAAAAGTACTGTTTTAGAAGACAGGATCAATGCCTTAAATGAATATCACACTTATTCTGTATATAAGTAAGATTTAAACCATTTTAAATATGTTTATCCATCTTCAAACATTTTCAATGTGCATATCCATCTTAAAACATTTTCATAGCATGTATTTAATTTTTTTTGAAGAAGCTTCCTTTTAGATTTTTCATCAAAGTTTAAACATAAAACAAAATTTGACTTGCCTTTATTCATGTTGGTGTTAAATGGTGTCTTAAATAATGTTTTTTTGCTAAAATCTTGTTTTTCAACTGGGCAGTTTGAGCAACAATATTGTATAAATATAAAAATACCATATATAATTGTTATTCAATGTCTTGAAAAATTTGTTTACCCCCATTATTGTATTATATATCCATTATATATGGTACAGCCTGGTTATTGCTTTGTGGTGATTTCTTCCGACAAATCAGAAAGGTGTTGCCTGACTGAAACTACTATGTATGAAAAATCTGACTGGTACACATATTTTTTGACATCATTGGGAATCAAACCCAAATGGGTTGATAGTTTTACAAATTATTTCTAGTTTTTTTGTAGTAACTTTAATTATTTTGCATTCTCAAAATGTTCATTCATTGGTTAGAAGGTAAGCATTAGGTGACTAAGACACAATAAGATAAACAGAATGAGATACAATAAGGTAAGCATTAGGTGACATCTAATGACTTATATAAAAGTCCATTTAGTAACAGATTCAAGCAGTTATCTTAAGCTAATAAATAAAAAAACAGAATCTTGAAAATAAAAAAATCTGGCTTCTATGGAAAATTTAAAAATATATCAAAATATATGGAGTGATACAAGTGAAAAACAGAATTTTATCAAATTCGTTTTGAATTTTCCATAAATGTTTACAAAATATTATCTTTCTTTATCATTTTATAGTGTAATCAATTTATTCATTTATTACAATTAAATATGTAACATACTAACAATTTTTTTTTGCAGAAATACTTGCCGTGCATTGTTTGAAAGGCACAAATTAGTATTTGCTTTTCATATGTTGGCTAAAATAATGGCTCAAAAGAATCAATTATCAATGGCAGAATATCAGTTCCTCTTAAAGGGGGGCATTGTCTTGGATAGAGCTCAACAGCCTGAGAATCCAACAAGTATGGTTTGGTTTTAACAATAAATTATAATAGTTAATCATTAAGTATATTGGCGGTAAAATACATAGAATTGTTTTTTTTATTTCTTGTGATTTTATACAGTTTTTCTTTTTAAAGATTTTATATGATTTTCGTTATAAAATATAGTTAGATGCCTAATTTACAGGGCCAAATCGCACGACAGGTGATTAATCCAGATTCACATAATATGAAATAAATTATGGATTGTTTTTATAATGTTGCATTTATTGTATTTCTTTTATTATGTGCTATATAAAAAATAATAGGTTTTAAAACATAAAATATATTAGCAGTTTCAAATAACTTAAGTATTTCTTGAGATAAAAATATTTAACAAGTCAAATAGGACTAATTTACAGTCTTGGAATGATGAAATAAGGTGAGCATCATACTTTTATCATATAAAATAAATCAGAGAGATTAATCTTGAGTCAGAATTCTTAGATACTAAGAGTTATGTCTAGAGCAATTTTCTGCTCAAAATAAATCAGAGAGATTAATCTTGAGTCAGAATTCTTAGATACTAAGAGTTACGTCTAGAGCAATTTTCTGCTCAAAAATGGTATTTTATTTTATCAAATCGAAAATAGATTTTGATAATTTCTTCTTGTTTTAATTTTGGTTGTTTTTGTATTTGTGTTTCTGTGTATTTTTTGTTTTAATTTTAATTTTTATTCTTATGATTGTGTGCGGTATATTGTGGGATGAATATTTTTGGTTTTTCTGGAGTGATGATGTGTGAGGAGTTGAATTTCGCAAGATGTTTCCAGTTGTAGTTGAGTGTCACTGTTTGTCAGGTTGATGAGAGCGTGCAACGGGATTTTGTTTTTGTGTTATCAAAAATCGGAAAGAAGAATTGATTTATTTTTTCATGCTAAATATCCTCAGTGAGATACAGGCAAAAGTCTAGTTTACTGGGGATACGACAAATGAAAGGCAACAAACCCAGATACATTAAAATTGTATGTCCAAATCAAATTACCTGTTGTTTTTTCGCAAATTGTGTATATTTCTTGTCATGTGTAATAATAAATAAATAAATAAAATATTTACAATGCAAATACTTCATCCATATGTACCACTTTGGATGCTAATTAAGAAATGCAAATTATAACTGTATACTTTTTTCAGTTTATATCAGTTTATTACTGCAAAGAATATATTGTTTTGTACTGTTTTCAACAGATTGGTTACCAGAAGATTGTTGGGATAACATGACTGAGATGAACAAGCTCCAAGGTTTTCACGGTGTGATAGACACTTTTGAAACTTATTCCAGAGACTGGCAAGCTTGGTATTTGCATCCTGAACCAGAGACTCAACCACTTATAGGTAAAATTTAAAAAAATATATTATTGTTTCTCTCCCACTGCATTATAACTACTATATATCCAAGTATTATATTTAAAAAAAAATTGCCACCCTATTTTTAGCCTGTTTTGTACTTAATTACATGAACATGTTAAATGTTCAGTATAGATTTTATCTAAGACAACTTGTGTATATGTACAACATGTTGCAGACTCTTTAAAATTTTGTATTTTTTGATTCCATTTGGTGAAAAAAAGCCAAATAAATTTTCTTAAAATTTAATTATCAAACTATTTTCGCAAATGATTGAATGTAAAAAAATGTTTTAAAACTAATTACAAACATCACACTTCATATAATTTTTTTCATTAAACTAGATGAACATTAACCATCTTTAAATTAATTACTTATCTCCATAGGTGCTGTAAGAGTATGGGGTCTTTTGAGTTTTTCCAAATTCGAAAACATTTTTTTTAAATAATTAAATACTATAATCAAGTTTTATTTCATGCTGTACTAATGAATTTCTATATTATAACTTCCCATGTTAAAATACTGGATTTCATTAAGGAAAGATAAAGCTAGTTGTCAAATATAATCAATTGTATTATATATAGTAACTGAAAGCACATTACGTGCAATATTCATTTTAATAATAATTAAATTCATCCCTTCATATTGAAAAATAAATTTGTGATTTTTTTATCAATAAATTGTATTTGATGTTAAACTCAATGATATTTTGCTGAATAATTATCTTATATATTGTGATAAGATAATTCATTTGTGATTTTTTGTGTGAATTCAGGTGAATGGAATGGAATATGCAATGATTTCCAACGCTTACTCTTCGTGCGCTCCCTCCGACTTGACAGATTGACATCTTGTATTACAACTTTCATCAGCAATTCTATGGGACCAAGATATGTAGAGCCCCCAGTTCTTGATATAAGGGTAAGGATTTTGTTTATTTTCCACAATAGTAGGTTTATTGATACTTTGTAATTGCAATTTTTTTAAAGATGTTTAATAAACAACACTAATGATAAAATGTTGTATGAATTTAATTTTACAATTTGAGAAGAAAGACAAATACTTAAAATATTTGGTTAATGTAATACGTGTATTACGAACCTTTTGGTACCATTTTTTATAGTACTTTTTTTAAATAATGGTAAATGAATAAAATTACAGTATGACTAAAATAATCTTTTTAACATACCTCAAAATTTTACTAAAAAAGAAGTATGAAATATGAATCTTTCAGTTAATAGTATAAGATTGGATTTCTACTAAACTACGGTCATACTGTTAAATCTTGAGTTAATTGTTGTATATCTAGGAGAGAACAGGGCTAGCATATTTTTTTAGCAAATTAAATTGTTAAGTTGCCTGTCTGCGTCATATTTTACTATTGATTGATGATTGTTTACCACAGAGGAGTCCCATATGGAATTTATATTGTTAAAGGCACTGCTGGCAGTATATATCATAATTGACTGCTTATTCTCTAGATCAACATTCCCAGTAATCTCTTTGTACCCAAATACTTAAATTCATCAAATCTGTTGATATGGACGCCGTTTATATACAGGAGGATTCCTTATCAGGACACGAGTCCCTATGTATCAGCTCCGTCTTCTAAGCATTTTTATACTCGAAAATATCGGGAGAGTCATTTGATAGTTTGTGTACTGAAACAATCACTAAGTGAATGTTTATTACTCAGCCGAGTAGAATACACTAAGTGCTCTGTCAAGTATTCCTCACATTTAAACAAGCTGTCCATTTAATTGTTGGTTGAATACTTTTCAGAACAATTTCACTAAAAATCTTTTTTTTTAAATTTTAGGCAGCTTGGGAGGAATCCATGAGTAAAATGCCCCTTCTGTTTGTCCTTTCTCCTGGGGTAGATCCAACTTCAGCGCTCATACAACTAGCTAATGATTGCAAAATGTTTGACAGGTTCAAGTCTTTGAGTTTAGGTCAGGGACAATCTGTAATTGCAGAAGGGTAACTATATATTTTTTGTATACACTAACAACGTACCCCAACAGCATATTTTGTATTTATTAACAACAAACATTAAATGATTTTTTATAGTTAATTTGAATATCTGTGTATGTATTGTTTTTATCATATCTTAAATAAACAACAATCCAATATAAGAAATTATGCATTTTTTCTAATTCTTCAGACAATCATACCTGCTTAAGAATGAGCTGTTTTTCAATATTCTGAGACACATAGCTGACAATAAATCACCACCTAAAAATCTCTTTCATTTGTGTGTCCATCAATTTAATTTACACTTTTGGTCAAATTTTTAGTTTTCTTGCCTTTACTTTCAAGCCTTATTTTATATGAATGATTTTTTTCTGTAACTTATTATCAGAGTTGAAAAAATTCAGGAACCTTAATCCCAAGAAAATTCAGATAGTTTGATAATTTTTTTTTTCAGCTTATTGAAAGAAGGGATGGAGGAAGGAGGCTGGGTGTTTCTCGCCAACTGTCATTTAGCTTGTGCCTGGTTGTCCACCCTGCGAGGCTTGGATGCTCCACATGTGCATCCTCGTTTCCGCCTTTGGCTTTCATCGATGCCTGACCCAGCTTTCCCTTTGGGAATGTTACAAAAGAGTATTAAAATGACTACTGAGCCACCTCAGGTAACATGTGTTCATTATTAGTATCTACATTATTATTTACTATGACTCTGAATGCTGTGTGAAAACATTAAGCAGTCCATTTAAATACAGCAGGATCACTACTCCAGTTGAGATGTGTCTTAAGTTTCTTCATTTTATCCATGGAGGGCATGAGAAGCCTACCAATGCCATGCACGTGACCTGGGCAACTTTGAATAAGCAGATATCCCCTTGTTGGGAGCACCTGTGGGTAGTTACAGAGTGTGACACAAAACCTATAGGAGAACTCTGCCCGTCTTGGTCTGCTTGTAAACATAGGGAAGATGGAGCAGATATGCAGTGTCTTATATCCTGATTAGGATACCCTTTGTATATCAATCGCACCTCTATCAACAAAGTCGGTAAATTTAAGTATTTTTGTGTCGTGGTGCTGATAATGGGGATGTTAGGGATTGGCGTTAACAGTGATGCCTATAACATGATGACTATTAGGATTCCTTTACCTTTAATAAAGTTTTGTTATTACATAAGTTTAGATTTTGTAAGGGAAATTTTTTAATAAAATTTTAGAACTAAGAATTTTGATATAAAAACACATTCGGGTAGAAATGCTTTTTGTTTTTTTTCATATTATGATATTTTTATTGTAGTTAATTTTATGCCTCTTATAAATAATTATATAGCTATGTGGAATTTAAATCCAAATATAATTTTATTTTCAGTTAAATCATTTTCCAAAATGATGTATTCAAGCAAAGTATATTTTAGATTTAAAATTATAATCATGAAAAGCATTATAATGAATAATTATTATTTCAGGGTTTGAAAGGTAACATGGCTCGCCTGTTTTCCAATATTAACGAGACTAAATTTGATGAAGGCAGTCTCAAGTATCGCAAATTATTATTCTGCGTATCTTTCTATCACTGTACCCTAGTTGCAAGGAAACGCTTTAGGCAACTTGGTTACAATGTTGTTTATAGTTTTAATAATGCTGATTTTGATGTGAGTTTTAATTTTTTTTTATTATTTAGGACACTTTTTAAAATAAATTGTAAGATAAATTTATTTTTGTAATAGAATAAAAATAGCATTTGTAAAGATATTTAACAAGGTTTTTTTTTTAAATTTAGATTAAAAACATAATGGTTATTGTGATTTATTTTATCAACGTTCACAATGTTAACACGTTGACTGCCGATTACGCGTTGGGTGCCGATCACGCATTTACGCGTAATATCAATATGTCACTTCTATTGGTCAGTCTGCCGCCGGCACCCGTCGTAGCGAGTTGTTTGTGCGTCGGCACTCAACGTGTTAATGCCTTAACTATAAATAATATATTGGTTATTCCTATTTCTTTTTTTTAGTACAAATATAATTTAGCTAATATTCTTGTATTATTGTAGGCTTCTGAGAACCTGCTCACTATATACTTAAATCAATATGAAGATGTACCATGGGATACTTTAAAATATTTATTTGCCATAATCAATTATGGTGGACACATTACTGATGACTGGGATATGAGGGTTTTGACTGCATACATTAATCAAATATTTTGCCCAGAAGCCTTAGAAACTGAAAATTTTAGGTATGTTGAAAGTTAACATTTTAATATTTGTTTTAAGGGGAAAAAATCTCTTTGGTCTTTATTAAATATTTTAAGGATGTTGATAACCATTAGAGCATAAATTATACATATATTTTTTTTATGTTGTAAAGCAAAGACACGGTTTTTTATTTTTGAGACTTTGCTGAACCTTGATTTTTTCTTTGACAATGATATGTAAAAGATCACACATTTCCCCCGTGATTAACACAAATGGTTTTTTCAACTATATTTTTTTTTATTGAAAAATTAAATTTAAAAAAAATATTTGAAAACATGAATACAAAAATATTTTCTTGTCTTGTGAATAACTGGAAGTAACATCATAATCATAATGATTATAAATCACAATAAAGAAATGCAAAATTGCAATCAGCCTGTTACACTGTTACATGGTGTTGCATAAAACACCAAGCGTTACACAATATAATAATAATGCATTTAAATTTACAACGGAGAGAGTAAATAGATTTAAAAATCACTCATTGAAGGAAAGTAAATATGTTCAAAACAATGTACAGTACCCGGCAGTAAGTACTATACATTGGGCTTAAGAAAGAGACTGTCAGCCATAATCGGCTAACTTCGGCTTTGTAGAGTGTCATCTCTGTCGCTTACTAGAACGCTTGACGACTGACAAAATCGCGACAGAACACGTGTATGAATGACAGAGACGACGCTCTACAAAGCCGAAGTTAGCCATGTATATGTATAGCACAACCACATTATATATGTTGTTTATATTTTTATAGTAATTTTGAAGTGAAGCTCAATATTTTTTGTAATATTGAGTGTTATCCTTAAAACATGGGATATGTAAAAAAAGTAAAAAAAAAAACGCATTTACCATAGGTTTCAGTTTTTGAAACTCAACTCTAGCAATATTTATCCACAGGTTACAATTTTTGGTTTACTCCTCTCAGTGCAATATATCAAGGCATATATAGGAAGGATAAGATGTCTCTGCCACAAGTGTTCTTTAATCTAAGCTAAGAATATCCCTTGTTCATTAAAACATCAGCTATTGTTTTCTTCATCCATTCTTAATATGTGGTCTAGCAAAACGTATTTAGATTTGTAATATTATATATAACATACTCGTATAGTGGAAATTGTTTGACATGTAAACATTCAATACGAAAATTTGGTAACATGAAAAAATATTCTGGTCCTGACAAAATATTATGTTATTTCATTCATTTTTTTTAAACATGAAACAAAAGAAAGCACTTGTGGGTTTTTTGTTTTCTTTTAATACAAAATTCTTTCAATACAAAAAGATATTACTTTCTCCCTGATTTCACGTTTAACAATTTCCACTATACTCCACTTCTATGAAAATTTTCATTGTTACATAAACGGTAACAACAAAAATGGAAATCTCAAGAATTTCTGTAATTTATAATGTAATCAAAATATGTTAATTCTCTTTCAATAGGCCTTGATAATGTTTCTTGTAATTTCATTTTGTAGACTTTCACCAGTAATAGCTTACTGCATGCCAAGAGATGGTTCTCTGCAATCTTACAAAGACTTTATTGATATGCTGCCTACATTAGAGAGGGCTGAATCTATTGGACAACACTCCTCTGCGGATGTGGCTTGTCAGGCTCAAGATGCAGCATTCTTGTGTGACGATTTGCTCTCATTGATTGCTACTGGAGGTGGAGCAGATGATAGTGGGATGGATGAAAAGGTATTCATACTGTTTTCAAATCATTCATCACCCCGCTTAATATTTCCAGCATAAATATTTATATATTTCTTGGACTCCTTCAGTTGGCATGTTTTTTCACCATAAAACAAATGTAAGGGACAAAGAATCTTCTTCAATGATGGCTGTGAGCTCCTATACATGAAGAAGTATACACCAGTGTCAAGTATAGGCAAAGAATAGTTTGGTTCTTCTTCTTATTCTTGATGAATAATGACCATCAACTCCCATATATGAAAGAGTATACGCCAGTGTTAAGTATGGGCAAAGAATAGTCTGGTTTATCTTCTTATTCTTCATGTATAATGGCCGAGAACTCCTATATATGAAGGAGTATACACCAGTGTCAAGTGATGATACTCTTAGTTTGGTTCAAAATCATTCCAAATTTGAATATTTTGTATCAGAATATTTTTCAGCCAAAAATGGGTGCCTACTTATTGTAACGAAATATACGAGTAATATGCTATATGTATTATGGTTTTTAATCATATTTATTGATACTATATTTATGATAAAAATGGATATAAAAAAATCATGTGTACAAACTAATGTATGATGAAATTCATAGATATTTATTTTTCTGAATTGAATTTGGGGTTCAAAATTATCTTTAAAATACATTATGTGTATGTTACCTGACATTTTAAGTATAACAACATTAATCAAGAGAGCGGCAGCTTGCTTATCGGTGGAGGATTTCCTCATCTCTCTCTCCACAATGGGGAAAAATTTAAAATACTGGCAATTAGGAACATTTATCCATGATATAGAGTGGCAGGGCTGGTATATACTCCTTCATATATAGGAGTCCACTGTCATTATTCAAGAAGAAGAAGAGTGGCAGGGTACCTATTAATGGGACAGGATGACGTTTTCACTGGAGTTTTGAAGATCTTTTGTTATCATGTTGGATGGTTAATTTTTTTTATAGAGGCACTGTCTGTCTCCTCACTGGGTGGTGTTATAGTTTAAACTGGATGAAGTTATTTGGTGTGTGATGAGCAAGGATTTTTTAATTTGTCGTGGAGAGGTTGTTTTTCCTGCCAAGAGGGCTTGTCGCCATTCTACAGAATGAAGGGTACTCTCCATAATGGGAGAAAAGTGTGAACCTGGCTTATATTTCTATGCCATAAATTGTTTTTATGATTAATAAAATTCCATACTATAAGAATGGTTGAACTGATGATCTCTGTGGCCTGGTGGTAAGATGCTTGTCTGCCGATCCGGAGGTTGCGGGTTCAATCCCCGCTGGAACCCAGACTTTTAGAAATGGGATTTCAGTCTGGTTTTCATTTAGCCCCATTAAAAAAAATATCTTTCTGGTTGGTTGGAAGAGATTGCCACATGGCAATAAACTCGCCAGGTTAAATAAAATAATGTTACGGTGCTTCTGAGTGGAACATGTTTCGAGTTAGTTGGGAGTCACGTGATGATGTTATTGCATGAAGCTATTTATGATAGTGTGATAGGTGGAAAGTTTTGAAAATGATTTTCCAGCTAGAAGGGATAAAATTAAAGAAGTTTTGTAGGGTGATTAAGTTGTTATAAAATAATTATTATTTTTCATTAGGTCAATGCATTGGCTGGAGAGATGTTAATCAAACTCCCACATGTTGTCGATATTGAGACCACAGAAAAGTTGATGGGCGCTGAAGTTGTGATGCCTCTGTGTGTATCATTAATCCAAGAGTTGGGATACTTCAATAGTCTCATCAAGTACATAGTAGGCGGCCTCAAGGTGTGCACTTAGCATTTTTTCAACAAATTTTTTGCATCATAACTTCGATGTTGAGGAATTCAACTCACACTGGAATTGCTTTATGTCATGCACATTCTTCGATCCTTCTAGCGCTCTATTGTTTGCACGGCTTGTGCCAAAGGCAGGCTCCTAGAACTTGTCACCTGATTACTCCAGAGCATAGGTGATTTACATCTGCTCCCGTTGCCAGTGATCATGAGTTGTTCTATTTTCTCTTTGTGCGAAATGTGAGTGAAGAATTTAAATATGCGTCAAGTACATAATGCCAAAAGTATAGATTCTTCTCGTATAGAAGCATTTGTCCATCATTATGTCCATAAAACACTCTCCAAAATCACATCTCAAAAGAATCCATCTTTAATCTTTCTCTGACCTTTATGTCCAAGTTTGTGAGGCATACAAAAATATTGAGAAAATTAGGATTTTAACAAGATGTATTTTCACTTCTCAAGAATGTGTTTGTTTCTCCAGACTAGTCCTAATCTTAATAAAACACTTTTTATCATATGTATTGTATTATTTTTTTAATTTCAGTTTCATGTCCACCTTTATCAACAACTGTTGATCTAAGATAAAAAAAAGTGATAATATAATCTCCACACCTAAATCAAAACACTTGATTATTTTAGAGCAATTTTAGTAAAATACATATTTTTTCTTATCAGACCCAAAAAACCTTTTGTTTTGCATAATATAGAAATTCTTGTTTCATACAAAATACTTATTTTTATATGTGTAATTAAATATCGATATTTACGAGGCAAACGTGTATAATTAACGTGGAGATTTTAAAAATGAGAAAAAAACTGGCTAACTTACTTTCAAAATCTGAATACATATATCTTTTGTCTAAGTTATCTTATATGGTTTATTCGCAGAAAAAAACCAAGACCTTCAATAATTGCTAGATCAAGTCTTGTAGTAATTGCACAGCCTCTATGGCTAGATCAAGTCTTGTAGTAATTTCACAGCCTCTATGGCTAGATCAAGTCTTGTAGTAATTGCACAACCTCTATGGCTAGATCAAGTCTTGTAGTAATTGCACAGCCTCTATGGCTAGATCAAGTCTTGTAGTAATTGCACAGCCTCTATGGCTAGATCAAGTCTTGTAGTAATTGCACAGCCTCTATGGCTAGATCAAGTCTTGTAGTAATTGCACAGCCTCCATGGCCTAGTTGTTCAAGTAAAGGACCTCAATATTCATATTTATAAAATTAAATGTATGATTTTCAGTAAATATTACATAGATTCTTTGGATATTCAAATTAAACAGATTAGCGATCTATATACTCGTAGTTCCTTCTATTGATCTTATTAGAAAAGATCAAAAGTAGGAAATGGATAGAGGAAGACATTTTCATGACTTTTGACATTAGACATGACTGAATTCTGAGGAATTGCTTTATGTAGCAAAAGACTAAAGGGAATTCCAGGACCTAACAATGTAACATTTGCCAATGCCTAAATCAAGCATGATGTAAGAAGTTGATAATTTACAATTAAATCAAATCATTATTAAAAATTGCTATATACTTTTAACTGATATACATTTGACTACTTAAATGTTTACAGTTTCTTTGTATCTCCTGTCATATTTGCATTTTGGCCTGAAATGTATTGTTTTGTATGAATTGAAATAAAAAAACAACGTGAATAAATAAGGATTAAAACAATTATTTTGTTTCATAGGAATTAAAAAAAGCAATTGCTGGTTTGGTCCTCATGAGTGAGAATTTAGAAATCATGTATCAATGTTTGTTTGAGGGAAAAGTTCCTCCTTCATGGATCAAAGGTATTTATTTGAATACATATTTTTTAAATGTTCCCATAACTCCGTTAAAACACAAACTGTCTTTTGTAAAATTTTCATCAAAATGATAAAAAGAAAATAGCACAAACTTCTTTTTTGTTTCTGAATTTAAATTCAATTTTAAAATTGGTACTAAAAGGGAGAAGGTTCGCCATCGTGAAATAAATCCAGGAAAAAGTGCACTAGGCTCTAGTTAAGGTGACCAAAGATGATTGCGCTTGTACAATTGTATGGAGAGTACTTTGAATAGAACTAAAAAAGAACTGCTTAAATTTTACAACATATTTTTTTACAGTTTATGAACTGTTGGATCAATCATCGTATCTCTCCTTTTTTGAGTGTATAAGGATATTTTTAATTTTTACATGACAAAAAGGAAATAATAACGGAACACAAATACACATGCAAAAAACAATTTACTTGACCTCCGTGACCTATAGTTCGGAAATTCTAGGACGAGTCCTGTGACAGCTCACAAATTTGCCCTAATACAACCTTATGTAATGTATTTACCTAAATAACTTGCTATTTATTAGAATTGAGACTTATATAAAAGTTGATAAAATAATTCAAATTACTGAACATCGTTACAAGGTTGTATTGGGGGCAAATTTGTGAGCTGTCACAGGACTCATCCTAGAATTTCCGAACTATAGTTGATACGATGCCTGTCTTTCAGCCCAGAGTTATGGGCTTGATTTATATTAATTGGAATGAAAATAAGATTGGAACCTTTTTTAAAAAAGGTTCCAGTCTGGTCACTTAAGGCTTGTTTAATATCTTTCTGATTAGTTAGAAGAGATGTAGGTTGTACTGTATACATTGAAAATGTGATATGATAAAATTACTTAAGTAAGTAAATGTATATTTTTTTTTTTAATAAATATAGAAATCTAAAATAAAATGAACGCAGAAAAATAAAACAAAACAATATAACGAGGAAACACGACAAATGACAGACAACAAACCCAGATCCATATAATTTGAAATGTCATTGTTTTTGTCTGTTTTGCTTTTGTTCATACTATGTATGCTTGTCACGTGAATAAATAAATAAAAATGTTCTATATTATTTATGGGTAAGGCTTTTGTGGAGGTTTAAAGACAGTGTAATTTATTTTATCAAACACTGTTTATTCCACTTTATGTAACAGTAAAACCAGTAATCAGGGGAGCACAAACAAGTCTTGTTGATGATGTGAAAACCTTGAAACCGGTAGAGTTATTAAGTTACATAAAGTGGATTTAACTGTGTTTACAAATTACAAATAAATAAAAATGTTCTTATTAAGACTAGGAACATTTGGGGTTTTCGGAGTGATTTCTTTTCAGACCTTATGTCATTTAGATTTATATATGTAGCTATAAGCTGCTTTATATAAATTCAAACAGTACTCTTAGAATGATATGTTTATGAACTAGTGTTGTTAAGTTTAACTTTTAGTATTCAAATCATTTTTATTCTTTCTGTTTGATTGCCTTTTACTTTCAAACTGGTTCCTAAATGTATGTTTTTCTGGGTGAAGGAATATATAAACCTTTTTATGATGCAACGAATTTAATTGCTCCTTGATTTTTTGTCCGTCCTCACTTCTTTAATGCCACCATCTAGTTTTTTTTAATTATGCCCTCTTGATATATATATGGTCACCAGGTTTATTTTTTAGGGATATCTATGCAGTCTATAAAGTTTTTAATTTATTTAATAAAAATAAATTTTATGTTTTATATTAAGTATCATAATAATGTATTATTTGCAGTGAGACCTTCAATAAAGCCCCTGGGGTCATGGTGCAGGGAGCTTTCAGCCAGAGGCGCTCACTTAGCTGCATGGGCAGCTGCTCCCAGAGTCCCTCCCACTCTCTGCTGGCTGCCAGCTTTCAATTCACCCACTGGATTCCTTACTGCAGTCATGCAGGTATCTATGTGTTGAGATTTTCAATATTGCACATTGGCTTGTGCTGAAGTAAGCTATCAGCTTGAGAGAATCACTAGGTTATGTTGGGAGCTTTTTTCAGAGCCCCTGCAATAGAACATAATATAAAAATGTATAATTTCATTGAATTACATAAATCATGTTTATTATTGCAGACAACTGCTCGTAAAGAAGGATGGCCAATTGATACTTTATGCTGGGAGTTTACTGTCTTTGCAATTGACGAATCTGCTTTAGTAAGACCACCACAGGATGGTGGAGTTTATATCAGGTAATGTTTTTTTGTTTTATTTTATATTCAATAAAAATACAGATGGCATATTACAGTATTTCATATTTCTCCTTTTATCTATTTACTTGACATCACTTTTCGAAAATTCTTCTTAAATTTTATAAAATAAAACCTATAAGTTGAACACGTATGTGATGATTTTAGCGCAGTAGATTATTTGATAAACAAAAAGTAAATGTTTCAATATATGACTTGGTCTTGATCATAATCTGTCATTGCTTTCATGATGAATTTATTGGATTACCTACAAATACAATTCATGATAGTTTGATTGTTTAAATGAATATACATATTGTTTTAGGGGATTATATTTAGAAGGTGCTAGTTGGTTCAAAAAAGACATGCACCTTATTGAACCTCAAGCAATGCAATTAGTATTCCCAATGAGCCCAATACAATTTAAACCAATTCAGATGGGTGGAAGGAGAATGAGAAGTAAGTCACTTTTTGTAATATATATTATGGAATAAGATCGAGGCAAATGGCATAGAACTGTTGCAAGTTATCAGGGACTTAATGGAGAAAGAAGACATAGACAAGATGTAAGTACTGATGCTTCGTGCCCTATATGCGACAGGATATGTCTATCACAAATTGGTTTACATAGTAATCTACGGAGGTATCAACGACAAGTACCCTAACCCCTTACTTTTTACCGTAAATTCCATTATACTTTTCATGGATAATGGCATTCAATTGAGTATTATGAAACTGACTACAAAACTCAATTAAATCATTGTAATTATAATTTTTATGCCTGTGAAATCTCCCAAATGCTACTTTTAATGGTTCGATGCTTTATATTGTGGTTATTCACTAGACCTGCGTTTATTATTGTTTCGTATGATATAAACATGTTTGTTTAACATGTATTTATGCTATTATCATACTTCTTTTACAAATTTATTTAATATGTATAAATGGGATTAATATGAGTTATTTTATTTTTACAGATAAGTATACATGTCCAGCGTACTATTATCCTTTACGTAAAGGAGCTTTTGTGGTTGGTGTTGATTTATCTGCAGGGAAACAAGATTCTAATTTTTGGATCAAAAGAGGAACTGCACTCCTTTGTACACTAGGAACATGAAAGAACACACACTTGTAGGAATCCAACTTGCTATCTTGATTTAACTTTAATAATAGTCAAACTAAATGTTATATGACTATTTCTTCACTCAGTGAATAATAAACCTATACAGGGTGTAACATGATGTGACGATCAACGAAAGCAAGGTGATGGGGGACCTCAATACCTATAGATTTAACCCCCATATATGAACTGCGCTATTCAATGGTTTTCAAGTAATTTGGATTTTTGTGAAATTTGAATAAAAACCCGATTTTAGATTAAACTTCGTAAGTGTAACTAAACTATTAGTTCTCTACGATCGTACGCCTACATCTATGTAGAAGGTGTAGGATATGCATAGCTAACCATGGTGGTCATTTTGAACATTTGATGTAAAAAAATAAAAAAATGTATAAAAATTACGATCGTGTTTTGATTAGCTATCTTTGTCAACATCAACCAGCCCCTGCTACCTGATAACTCTGATAAGTAGCGCAGTTACATTAGAACACCTCTTTTTACCCTTAAAAATAGTCTTTGACTTGAAGAAAAAATTATCGATTTTTGGGACTTTTACCATTTGAGTAAAATTTTCAACATGATACTCTAGTACTAGCCAAATAAAATTTATAGGGTTAATTTTCCATAAACGTGAGTAGTTTTTAAGATAAATTGTAGAAAAAAAAGAGGTAATTTTTTTATCTAGAGCTCATGAAAGTTAGAGGAAAAATTACGCTTTCAAAAATTTTTAAGATGATTTTTTTTTCTTTCCAAATTTAGAGGGTTGAGACAAAAAGTGATATTGTTGTACGTAAGCCCCATTATTAAACTACTTTTAGAAAAAAAATCACGATCGTAGAGCTTATAGTTTAGTTACACTTACGAAGTTTAGTCTAAAATCGGGTTTTTATTGAAATTTCACAAAAATCCAAATTACTTGAGAACCACTGAATATCGCGGAACATACGAGTACATGGGGGTTAAATCGATAGGTATTGAGGTCCCCCATCACCTTGCTTCCGTTGATCGTCACCTCATGTTACACCCTGTATACACACATATGTTTCATCACCCTCTGACACTTTCAGGATAGATAGAGAGAACAATTTCACACTTCTGTTAACACTCAATTCAACCTTCTATATATGTGCATTTCAATATGCGTAATTTTCTATTATTCACTTAACTCGGCCTAGAGTGTCAAGTCAACTATTCTAATGATGAGATAAACTTATATATTCAAGAAGAAGCCATTCCCTTATTTTTTATTAAATGCTTTTATCAAATATTTTACAATTTTCATGATTCAAAGAGAATCTTTTATTTTGTGTTAATTTAATATGCATTTTGTTTTTATTTAGAGGAATGCTCCATGTTATTTTACTCTTAAATCCAGTATTTTTAAATGGCTTAATTCTTAAAGGATAAATAAAACATTAGAATCATGAGATAGAGTTAGGATTGCAATTAATAATCATTTCCAAAAAAGTTTCGATTTGTTTTAGTTATGAATCTGTTAATACAAATAAATATTGTGCACTATAACTGTTCTGATTAGTATAAAGAGTCATAACTCACATACTAGATCTATTAAAACCTTTGAATAGTTTAATCATAAAATTAATTAATATGGCCATGGAATAAGACAACTCGAAGTCCTCAAAATGGTGTTATTTTACTTCAAAATTAATATTTTACGATTATTTTTCATTCATTATTTTGGTTTCTAGATTATATTGGTTAAGTTATTCTTAAGACTGATTCGTACTTGAATATTAAATCACAGGCTCTCTTTGGATCGATTGTTGGTGGACCATGTCATACAGAATGGTATGGCATTTTTTCTATTGATCTTTAGTCAGATCATTAGATTGTCTCCTTTAATATAATTTTGACTTATGGTTGATCAATTTGAAGCTGGCAGAATTTTGTTCAGGGTGCACCAAGATTCACTAAAAATGTTTATCAATTATTAATTTACATAAATAAAAAAGATATTATAAAATGTTTATTTGGTCAAATATATAAGTTGCAAAAAAATTTAATTCAACATTTGGAATACATAATATATTTAAATAATAATATTTCACGAATGATTTGTTTTGCTATTAAGCTCTTTTCAGTAATATCTCAAAATTCAATCATATTAAGGAAGTTTTATATGAGTACAAATAACCAGTTCCAAAGTTAATTCCTTAAAAAGGTATTATAAATTTCAATTCTACGTTTTGAAATTGATTTTGTTTATGATAATTTTAGAAGTATTTGAGTTTTCATTTTCATAAATGTTAATTAGAAAGTTTTATGAAGAGCTTAAGATATAATTAATCAGATAAATTATGCCCTTTAAGTCGAGAATAAATAAATAATAAAAATGAACACTTTTTTATTTTTTCCAACACAAACATTACAGTAATCAAGGAGAAATACTTGTGTCGTAAAACTTTATTAAGGATGATTTACCTGTCATTGTATAAAATATCTCTTAGGATTTCCATTATAACAAGGTCATGAAGAGGAGTTGTTTAGGATCTGTCTTTAGTGAGTTGAATGTAGCATGCCCAATTGTGTGACAGGGCTTTCATACGATATTTTTACACTGAGTCTAATCAATGTTAGGCTACATATGTAGTAAGGTCATAAAAATATAACGTTATAAAAAAGGTTATAAAAATGGTGAATGAAACAAAAAAATTAATTAACAGCAGTTTCCTGTAGTTAATATTGTTTTTAGAATGATCAATTAATTTTTCAATGCCACTGAAAAAAATATTTAGAAGTTCTCAAAATGGTGTAATACTGTGGAGATCACTTCATCGTTTCTTTTTTTTTTTTTTCAAACAAATAGGATTTCAGTTTTGATAATAAACTACGAGTATAATCATAATGGGCCAAGGCAGGAATATAAAGTGTGTGATTCAATTTTAGAAACCGCAGTGTTGAATTACATCCTTTGCAGCAGAAAAAAATGTGCACTGGTGCATTGTTATGCAATAATCTCATACCTCTTGATAGCTTTCTTCGGCGTCATGTTTATCATCATCATCATCATCATCATCAATGGCACTACAGCCCATTGTGGGCCCCGGCCTCCTCCAGCAGTCGTTGCCATTCCCCCCTATCCTGGGATGCACTCCTCCAGCCCCTGATGCCAATCACGTTTGCATCATTCTGCACCTCTGCTATCTGCGTCATGTTTATGGTATCCTTTAATTCATACATTAATGCCATGATACCAGTAACTGCAGTGATTCTCTCTTTGAAGTCAGTTAGTAAAATTCCCTGACAATCCCAAAAAAATGTTTACATTACCTTTTTTTGAACTTGTGTCACCTTGGCTGTTTTGGGCCATGGTGATCCCGGACGACGCTACTCCAGCGAGTTCCTTTATTAACAGAGAACCATGGTATGAAATTAAAGTTTCATTCACGGTGACATATTTTTCTTTTCCATCGCAGAGCATTAAAAATGTATTCAAAACTTCGTTGTCTTGCACTGAATATTATTGTATTGGACAGCACTCAAAGTTTTAGCACCCATCTTGCACTCACTTTATTCATGCCAACACAATCATGCAGAACAGAAAGCATCCACTTTACTGCTATTTTATTTAATTTTAATTCACCGCTATTCTATAGAAATAAATAAACTCTCTGTATAAGAAGAAAAGTATGAATGACCTCCTCACAACAACTTGAATAATTCTTGTCCATTGCACTAAATAACTTATTTCTGCTTTAACAATAACACCATTCAGTGAGGAGACATAGGGGCGTCCAAAACAAATCAACCAACCAACACGAAAAAAAAAAAGATCTTCAAAGTTCCTATTAAAACATTAACCCATCCCACCGATAGTCACCTCGCCATTTTATTAAAAAGCGTTAAGTGCAGACTAATTTCAATAGGGACTGAAAATCGATTTTCATTTGTTTTGTAAATCTATTTATATTTGAAAATTCGAACGCATCCTGCATCCCTGAAGGTTCAATTCATTGAGGAATTGGATTGTTTTGCTTATCCTCATAGTTTGTATCAAATATTGAATCATAACTCTAATAAGGAAGGGTTTTTTTTAATTGAATACTCCTGACGTTATGCAATAGCTCTTGCATATAAACGTATGTTTTATTTCGTTCTCATTTCACGGTCACTGTATGTTTTGTTTCATTTTTGTTCATTAGGCAAATTATATAAACAATTTAATACGCACCGTAAAGTTTTTATGTTTCTGAAGAGAGCTTTGTTGTACTAAAACTTCCTAAGGAGAGGATTCGTTAAACAAGGCATAATTGCATTAGTTTCCTGAGGGGTGATGGGGTTATTGACAAAAAAAATTGTTTCGTGAATTTTGTGTTTAGCGATAAAAATGAATCTCAGGAACAAATTAACATAAATAATATATTCTCTTTCCTTTACAATGTTTTATCTTTGGACCATATTTTAGGTTCAATTTTTGCCAGTTTGTTTGCGTATGCGATGTATACTATCTGTCCAATTCGATAGGTGACTGACGGGAAATGAAATACAATTCAGTCAATGCATTACTGGAAGCGATTGTAAAATTTTCTGAAGTACTCTTGAAACTTATTCTTCGGAAATGCATCCAAAATCGTGGTCGAAGCCTTCTGGATGTCTGAAATCGTGTTGAAACGCCTTCCTTTCATCGCCAATTTCAGTTTCAGAAATAGCCAGAAGTTGCATGGAGCCAAATCAGGCGAATACGGGTGGTGGTCGATCCTTTTTTTGGCCTAGAAATCGCGTACAATCTTGCGTGAATTTCTCATGGGTAAATTCCTTTGAAATCCAAGAAAACTGTGAGCAGAGTCTTGATTCGTATTTTCTGCATGCGCACTTTTCGGTTTCGGAGATTGTGGATCCTTCCATTCCGATCTCTGGCGCTTTGTAAGTGGCTCATACTGAAAGCACCATGTTTCATCACCCGTTACAATGCTTGACATGAAGTTTGGGTCCATATCAGCCGCTCTTTTCATGTCTTTGCAGTGCTCAACTTTGCAAACTTCTTGATCGTTAGTCAGTGTGTGACCTTTCGTTCGCCCAAATGTTTGTGCAAACGAAAGTTCCGTTAAAATAAGATAAGTAGATTTAGGAATTCCAGTGAGCTCCTTGATGAACCTAGTAGACGCACAATGATCGTTTCGAAGAATTTCAATAATTTTTTGAACATTTTCTTCAATTCGAACTGTCACCGTAAAAGTGATAAGTGAAGAAACAAATCGTCATTTAAATCGAATTAATTTAAAAAAGAACCAACCAATATCAGAAGACGAGTTATATCCATTCATTGGAATATTGCTCGCGTCTGGCAGAAATCGAACACGGGAGCCATCTTTGAGTGAATTTTGGATAAGGGAAAGTCCCTTTTGCCAGTCGTTTTTCACAGCAGCTCTGTCTCGAGATAGATTAATCTATATTTACAGTTAGGTATATTCGTTTTGATGATAAAGAAACCCGAGAAGAAGAGAGGTCTCTGGTTTCTTTAGATAAATTAGAACCAATTAAGTGGTTTTTAAAAATGTTTGTGGATGCGTGCAAGAGCAATTATCTATCTTCAAATATAACTGTAGACGAACGTTTAGCAAGCTTTAGAGGGAATTGTCCATTTTACGTGTATATGAAGTCTAAACCTGGTAAATATGGCATCAAAATTTGGGTTGCTACTGACTCTGCGACGGCATACATAACAAATTTACAGATTTATTCTGGTATGATAAATAATCGCAGAGAGATAAATCAAGGTCACCGAGTATAATAAAATAAAATACTTGTTTCGTATGTACCACAACAAAAATAAAGCAGTATTATTATTATCCACTTAATTCAATGACGCAGAAATAGATAATTAAAAAAAAACAAGCCAAAGAAAACAATGCGTACTCTTGCTCAAGGTCAACGAGAAAATGGCCTTACCGTATTTTTTTATGGAAATCATAGATATGGCTGTATTGAATACATACCTCTTATAGATATATAAATATACAGAGTGGAAACGAAATAGTAAATGCTGCCGAAAACATTTCATAAGAGAGTTTAGTTTGGAATTGGCATAGCCATAAAGTTTTTACCACTGAAATTCTTAGAAATCCATGGTAAATTGTAGACATCAATAAGAACGAAAGCAGCGTTGCTATATTAGAATTTTGATATCTCTACATCTTCCACATGCTGACCATACATACCGAGGTAGGATGAAGGAGGGTATATTTACATATAAGGATCATTTTCTTAGAATTAACTATAAGGAAGATGAATACTATAATTGTTCAATATGATTGATTATACTTTGTAGACAGTGGAGTCGAGTTGATTCTATTTAAAACTGCAACCAACACCTTGTGTTCTTTCACTCGACAGAATATTTGTGTCCGATCTCTCTTAACATTATTACCGTTTAGCCTAAGTTTCACTCTGCCAATTTCCGAATTACTCGTAAATCATGTTTCAGTCAAAAAATAGATGTCCGTGTTACGAGCCGTTAAATTAATTTTCAAATCAAATCAGTTTCATATTAAGTTCTCTAATTAAAATTTGCTGACGCAACTTATTTTTTTCTCACACTATCAAATAACTAATTTAAGGTCACTGTGCAACTGAACATTTTTATTTGCCATTTTTATGGTATGGCGAGCATCACCGAGGATAACTATGAGGTTCTTGGCACCCTTTACACATGATTTTTATCTCAACTTCATGGCACAAACTAAACGCCTTCATTTCACCATCCTTGATACATCAATGTGAGTTACAGACTGACTTTCATCAAAGTTTGTCAAAGTGATGTCCGCACTCTCTGGAGTTTCTGGTTTTCGCGAAATCTGGAAGATAAGCTTAATTTCCTACTTCGAATTCGTTAAGTATGCTGAGAATTGAATGATTCCATCTTTTAGTCTCCAAAAATGACCTCTCAAGAACCAGACTCTTAGTAGTTTAAAAATATAGTAAAATAAATCAATATGAGATTGTTCCAAACTCCGATTCGATCCTGTTCAAATGTTCATAAATCGCGGTTGTGTTTGCAAATTATTTACAATCGACACAAAGTAAAAACGCACAAAGTAAAAATGAATCTTGGAGAATTTGGTGGGCAATGTGAGGGTCAAATGGACAATAACAGATTGTTGAAAAAATAATGTCGTGTAAAAATATTTTGAGCATTTTATATTATACGAGTATGTAAAGCAAATATTTTTGGCATGAAATATAATGCGTTTTAGGGTATATTAAAATAGCCGCTTTAACCCCTTTTCCAGGTATGGGTACTTATATAAGTAATCCACAATCACAAAAAATGGCACAACACTAATTTCTGCTAGTCATTTACCGACTAACTGTCAAAGGAAACATTTCTTTTCATGTTTCGCGACTCCGAACATTTTATTTTCATCCCTTCTTCGAAATTTCATAATACAAAACATACGTAACATACTTATATTTGCTAGTTTTACATTTAAGCTACTTCATCGTACTGTTGTATTTAGTTTAATTTCGTTTCTTCATTTCATTTCATTATTTCCAAACTCCCTATATGAAATTACAAAAAATGCACATGTTAAATGAATATATTGGTGAATATAAAAAAAATACACATAGATACGTTTACTATTTACTATTATCTTAAATAGAGATACAGTTTTCCAAAGGTGGGCGATGAAAAATATTGACGTTGAAAAATGGGCGTCGAGTCAAATAAGTTTGGGAATCTATGGTGTAAATCATCTAAAAACTCGATGTATCAAATATGATTCACGGGGCCCGAAGAGGTTAAAGTATTCTGTCCATGATTTCTTCGTTTAAAAGTGTAAACTTCATAAAAAATCTCACATAGACATTGCTTTTAAATGTTTGTACGTTAACAGTGAAACATGAATGGGATACATGAAAGATAAAGGACTTAGAAAAGGGCGATTGAATCAAGTGTATTGAATTGGATGACAAAGAATAATGAGATGAAACCGATAGATGGGTTAAGAGGAGGTGAAATATATATATCGCAATAGAACAATATAGCGTTCTGTCTTATTTCTCTACCTTGACGTGATATAATATACATATATGCATTAAAAACACGTACGACAAAAAAAAACATTTTTTTTTCAGTCACAAGAGTGCACAACAAATAAGTCCTCTTTTCCTATTAGATCATTTCAGAATCAGTTTTAACTACATAAATTAGATAAAAAAAGAACAAATATGTTTGAAGATTATTAAGATATACTTTAACTTATTTATAGAGGTACTCGTAGTTATTATTCAAGGTCTGTCTGTCAGAGTGTCAGAATCTAACAAACCAAACTTCAAGGTTATTTACGTGATACGTGTAAAATAGTTTTACTCACGTGTAATTACTAATCAGGGTTATCCAAAATTAATAATTACTAGACATTAAATAAAATAAATCAATCACATAATCAATAAAAAATATATATTGAGTAACCCCTTCTTTCTACTTTGTTCACATCCATATATTATACAAAAAGGACATGCTTGCGTAACACGTACACGCTCTAGCACGCGTATTTGCATGTATGAATGAATAATATTATAAGTGTTTTATTAATATTTTTCATAGTGCCATAGCAGGCTTGCCCGACATTGGTGAATGGTGATCACTAGCGCAAAAGCCTATCTATCTTTTGCCAAATGACTTAGCTGTCGTAGACACCACATGGTGTCTTTATTCGGTTACTGGTGTTGCAAAACAAATATAATGTCTTCTTCCGGCCTCTTTTCGACCTTAACCTTCATTTTATGAAGATAATTTGAAGTTCATACTTAACAGAAAGTAAGGCATGCCTCAAATATGATTCACATTATATCTTCAGTGAGATACAGGCAAAAGCCTAGTTTACTGGTGATACGACAAATGATAGACAACAAACCCAGATACATTAAAATTGTATGTCCAAATCAAATTACCTGTTGTTTTTTCGCAAATTGTGTATATTTCTTGTCATGTGTAATAATAAATAAATAAATAAATTGAGATCTAGTTCTAATGAGAATATTTTGTATGCGTAAATTTGTTTACATTTTAACAATTATCTTTAAAAAAAAAAACATGTCACTTTCGAATTACAAAAAAAAAGATATTTCACAATGTACGAGTACATACTATTTGTTATATGCCATGGTTTATCTGTTAAAACTTGGATCCCTTGTTTTAACGTGATCAATACCTTTTCCAAAAAAATACATATTATTGGCATTTAGCAAATATTTTTAAAAACCATCCAATTTCCGAACGATAGTTTACTGATTTCTTCGATGGGATGATGAACTTGAGAGGGACGCAATCCGGCTGCTGCAGGCGCAGGATTGGAGGGCCGTGGCGGAAGACAGGAGGAGTTGGAGGCGAAGATTGACGGAGGCCAAAATTCGATATGAGCTGTAAGACCATCGAAAGAAAGAAAGAAAAAGTCTACTGATTTCTTATTCCTAATTTCTAACATGAACAATACCCTAGATACTGACGCCGTAAAATACTGACGCTGCGTCATCAGTATGCAGTGAAGGAAGGATTCTTGAAGATTTTGACATATGAATCTGGAAACCAACTGCAGTTTCTGGGTCCAAATAGAAGAAAGGATTTCTAAGATCCTCGAAACATATTGTCCAATAATGTATCTTAACAAGTATTCTATCAACTAACCTAAAAAGGAAGCCCTGTGGCATTTGCGAGGTGTGTGTTAAGCACAAGAACAGAAATGAAACTTGGTATATGTGTAAGAGTGTGACATAGCTCTCCACAGGGGAAAATATTGGCAGAATGATTAGCAGAATTATTCAGGTATTTCAAACAAACACACAAAGTATCCTTACGATATTTTAAATATTTACTTAGACATAACAATTTTAGTAAATCCTTAAAAATTATTAGAATTCTTTAAAAACATGCCAGCCACTGGGAATGTTTGTCTAAATTTTAATCGTGTCTGAAAGTGTTACAAAAAGTAAGTAAAAATAAACCATACATATGATAGATAATAAAAACAACAAATTCCGATTGAAAAAATATAATAGAGAAACAAACAAAATGTTTCTAGTGAGTATTATCCACGTCGTTCACATAATGATTCTTACGCGGAATAGATGTTTGATACACGAGTGCATATATGCAATTTCTGACACCTGATGTTACTGTTTTGAATCTATCAAAAACATAAACTAAAATTCTTTCAAGATCATGGATTGCTCGCTCGATTGTGCATAAAATTAATTCAGATGCGTCCAAATTTAAGTATAACAATGCTTTCATAGAAAGAAGGTCGCTTGTTTATCATATGTACTATATATTCTGTACAATTTATATGCATATTTCTGAGAAAATCTCTTGTAGGTATTGCGTAAATAAATGTACAGTTTCAGGCCAAACTTATTTTGAGAGTCCCTGACTGGTCTGTATGTCAGATAACTACTTACCTTCATATACATTTTTAAGTAGACTTAATCTACATGTTTACTTAATCATTGGTTCATTCACGCGTATTTTATAACATGATATATTGCAATGCCCTTGTAAGCGAGACAGCTGAAACTATTATATAATACATAACACATCGATGAATAATTCCCTGGACTAACTACTAAAACAACATTTGTTTGCTAAAATTCTTCTTTATTCATCAACATAGTCTCCTTCAAGAGTGTTACATTAATTCCAACGCTTTCCTAACTTTTCTATGCCAGCCGTGTAGAACGATTTATCTTTGGTTTCAAAATAGGCGTTAGTTTCGGCAATCACTTCTTCATTGGAGCCAAATCTCTTTCCCTGGAGCATCTTTTTGAGGTCTGCGAACAGCCAATAGTCGCTGGGAGCCAAATCTGGAGAATACGATGGGTCCGGAAGCAATTCGAAGTTCAACTCATGCAATTTGGCCATCGTTACTATCGACTTGTGACACGGTGCATTGTCCTGATCAAAGAGAACTTTTTCTTTTTCGTATGGGGCCGTTTTTTTGCAATTTCTGCCTTCAAACGCTCCAATAACGCTATGTAATATTCGCTATTGATGGTTTTTCCCTTTTCAAGGTGATCGATGAATATTATATCATGCGCATCCCAAAATACGGAGGCCATAACCTTCCCGGCCGACTGTTGAGTTTTTGGTCGCTTCGGACGACTTTCACCGGCTGCTCTCCACTCATCTGACTGCCGATTTGATTCCGGAGTATAGAGGTGGATCCAAATTTCATCCATTGTCACATACCGATGCAAAAACTTCTGTTTATTTCGCGTAAACAGTGCCAAACAGCGCTCTGAATCATCGATGCGTTGTTGTTTTTGTTCCATTGTGAGCAAACGTGCACCCATTTCGACAAAACCTTTTTCATGACCAAATGTTCATGCAAAATAGTGTAAACACTACCAAATGATATCTTCAGGATGTCAGCTATCTCACGCAACATCACGATTTTGAGTTTTTTTTTTTAGGTTCAGCATCATTTGTGTCTGTACGACCACGTTTGAAATCAGCATACCACCGACAAATGGTTGTTTTCGACGGAGCAGAGCCCGGATAACACTTTTCAAGCCATTGCTGAGTTTGAACGGTATTTTTTCCCATTAAAAAGCTATGTCTTATCAACACACGAAATACGTTTTTTTTTCATTGTTTTGAAAATAGCAAAAGTAGCGTCACTAAAACCACTGTAACTCAATGTCGGAATGTCATGAAAGTTTGACACGTAACTTCTTATACATGTTTTAGTGACCCTTTAACTTTGTTTTCTATCGCTGCAAGCCGTTCGACATCCCACTTAACTCTTTAATAATCTGCGAAAATACTACCCAAAATAATTCTTCAACTTGCACCAATCTTTAATTGTTCACCCATATATCGCATTTACTTTTCTCTTCATACTTTTCTATTACTTGAATTTCGCAACATTTCTTTTCAAATCTTTCTCTTTGTATATCTCTTATAATTTACATATCCAATTGTGATTAATTTTCATTATCTGGCAACACTACGATGTCATCAGCATATTATAAGCCGTATACCATAAGCTTTAGGTTTATCATCATGGGGGTTTTTGAAGTGGCAGTGGGCCGGATACGTAGCCAGAATGTCAGACTCCCGATGGACGTCCGAAATAATCCAATGGTACCCAAGAGGCATAAAGAGTCCCAGAAGAAGGCCGAAGGTACGCTGGATGGATGAAATCAGGAAGCATGGCAGCATCACATGTCATCAACGAGCAAAGGACCGAACTATTTGGAGTCAACTTGGGGAGACCTTCATCCAGCAGTGGATCGACCCTGGTTGACAATGATGATGATAATGATACCATAAGCTATGTTGATGTTTTACGCATGAGTCTTTGTAAATATCATACAACAAGGGTATCATAACTCATCCTTACTTGACACCTTTGAAATATTTAACCATTCAGCCAAGGCATCGTTCATTCTAATGCAGGCATAACCAACCCGCGGCTCGCTAACGCCACACCCTAGAGTTCTGGTATGAAGAAAAATATCTACAAGTATATCAACATATAAAAATCTTATTTAAATTTGACCCAAAATTATACTTATACAGGATGGCATAGAATAAAGATCACATTTAACCCACTTCATTATAAAACAATAATTTAGTCTAAACAACTTAATTACTGCAAACCTGTTACAACATGTTGGATAGTTTTTTCTTTTAAATAATCTGACTCGAAAAATTTGAAGCACGCGTATGCATGTTTTCCGAGGTATCGCTTCGATCCTTTCACGAATGTTTTATTTCAATTGCAGCGTAGTCGTCGGATAGTCGCAGTCGATTTTTTAGATATTTCCACAAAAAAAATCAAGTTTGGACAAATCAGGACTTTATGGTGGCCAACACAATTTCACCCCTTTGCGAAATCAGTTTTTCAGGAAACATCTGAATCACTTTCAAACTGTTATAGAACGCGTAATAAGTGGCCCCAACCTGTTGAAACCATGTCCTGCAATTTTATGGTCAAATACTTTGGCACTATTTAAATTGAAAGCGAATTTACTGTTAATGCTTTGACTCGGACGACCTTAAATAAATAAGGATCGATGATTCTCGACGCTGACATGGTTACCCAAACTATTATCCATACACAATGGAGGGGTCTCTGGTATTTTAGTCTTGGTTTTCATCGCTCCAATAGAGGTAATTGTGCTTGTTGACGAAGCCATTAATTTAGAAATATGCTTCATGGGAAAAAACATGTTGTACAACCCAGAAAATGTCGTAAAGGACATTGCTGACGAATGCATGAGGGTTGATAGCTTTGGATCGGCGTGCACAGACTCATTGACTTGCTCTATACTTTGTCCTTTTGGAAAACTTTGTAAATTATTAGCATAGAACTAGTCTCTTCAAACTCTTTAACCCAATGTTTAATTAAGTTGGTGCTCGGACATACGTTTGAACTATTGTGACTGTTAGACTATTATTTCGTAAAACGTACAGACGCAGAACGCGCATTGTTAGTATGTGAAGTGATTCCGCCGATGGCAACTAAAATAATCAGAACCGATCGAGCGAATGACGTATTCGACGTCCATCCCTCTCCATGCGTTGTCGAGTAATAAAAGAAACACAAGTGCACTTTATTCTAGGCCATCTGTATAATATTGTATATAGACAAAAGTTAAAAAGAAAACACAATACACTTGTACACATACGTACATATTTATTTTTCACATGCAAAATATATCCAAAATAGTAGTTATTTATTCATTTAAGATGACACTTATATAATGTGATTTGTATTTATCTATTTATCTATATAAATAAAAATATAAATGTTCGTTAATAGAAAATCTTCAAAAGTTCTTCACCGGTTGCTTTGAAATGTCAACAAAAGGTTGCATTCGTATACAAGCATGTTTATATTTAATTTTATATACGGTTGTATGTAAAAAAGTATATAAAACAGACGAAACGGGAGCGCCCCCTGCAGCGACACACGCAAACTAAACAATTCTCATTGACAGTTATGTCACATTGCATTTTCGATGTTTCGGAATTAATATTAAATATTAAATAATTAAATATTAAATAATAAATACTAAACATCCATATAAATAAAAATGTAAATGTTCGTTAATTAAAAATCTCCAATCTCCGAAAGTTATTCACGGATTGCTTTGAAATTTTGACAGTTTCATTTTGATTTCGAATATTAAATATTAAATAATAAATATTAAATAATAAAATATTAAACAATAAATAATAAATATTAAATAATATATATAAAGTACGAGTATATAAAACAGACGAAATAACGGGAGCGCTCCCTGCAGCGACACACGCAAACTAAACAATTCTCATTGACAGTTATGTCACATTGCATTTTCGACGTTTCGGATTCTTTCATTTCGTTTTTTGATTTTTTTTATATTTTTCTTAAACATTAAATAAGTAAATATTAAATATTAATTTTTCAAATACGTGTACAAATACGTGTATTGAAAAATAGTGTCATCTGTTTGGACGTAAAAGCAACACACGATATACTAAATTTTTATCCGCCATAGTTATATCGTGAAGTGCGTTAAAATTTACCTGTATCGATTAATTTGCGTTTGAAGTGAAATATTTCGTTAATATTTTTTTGTTTTTTCTTTGTTTTTTAGTGTCGTGTCTTTTCTTTTTTTAATGTTTCGCAATTTTATATGTTTTTTTTATAACTTTCTTTCTTCTTTTTCAGTGCAATCGATCTGCTTTAGTTCATCAAAATGCCGAGGAAGCAGCAGAGCGACGTGCAGCTGGACTTGAGAATGTACGGTTGCGAGCACGGCGATCGCGTTCTGCAGATTCAGATCGGTTTCGTTCTCAACAGAATGAACGCGACAGGCTGATAAAGGTTGAAATACGTAAAAAATATTGTATACCCACAATCATTGTGAAATTAAACGTATTAGAAACGTGTGCTTTCTCTTTTCTTTCTTTTCCATTTAACCAGACTGAGCCACAGCAACGCGTGGCCGGGTACAGCTAGTATTCTATAAAAAATGTAAGAATTTGCCGACTCTCATGGTTCAGTGATTAAATCGTTTGGCTTAAGAACCATGGGTCCCGGGTTCGTTTCCCGGTGGTTTCGCGTTTTTTTTCTTTTGTGATTCCGGGCTAGTAAAATCGAGCATACCTAAAATATTATTTGGTAAACTATTAGCAAGTTGAGGGTATATCATATATAGTCCTGCCATACATTTCGTCATTCATTATAGGTGGTATAATTAAATAAACTTAAATTAAGAATTTCAAACAGACATTTTATTTATACTAACAAATACTAGTAGAAACATTAAAAAACATATTTTTGGAAATTTTTACCTTTTGCTTTTGTACAGGCTTTTTATCGAGTGGTTACTTATCCATGGCGGCATGCACAGTTACTAAAGGTAAAGTGTTCACAATTCTCTTCAATTCACGTTTTAATTACACAATATTGAGATGTCTTTAAGCACACATCTTATCATCTAATACTTATCACAATTTCCAGAGGATTGAGATCTAGGCTAATAGAATCGTTGTGTTGTATACGCTTTGTGAAATATCAACTAACTTTTATTGAATAAATTCATGTTTAGAGGCTTTATAGCTTTCAGAACTTAAGCCGAAGATTTGACACCTTGTTCACAAAAAAAATAGTTTTGAGGTGCCATCATAGGTCACTCCCCACCAAATCAAAACTGATGATCTCTTTGGACCTTTTCGTCTATCTCATGAACTTCGTTGGACTTTTTTTTTTTACTTAATCCCTATCTATCATTTTGTTTATTGTAGGATTTATCTACAATAAAAATTATTTCATCTGAAAAGTACTTTTTCTGCATCCATCGTTACCATGTCGCCGTACAAGCTCTTTGATCATTGGTGCCGAATGTTCTTGAGAGCGGTAGTTATTAGGTGACCAGTGCTTCTACGATAAGCTGTCATCCCTAGGTCTGATTTTATAAACTTTTAAATATAAATAAATAAATAAATATTAGGTTTATTGACAGCAACATAGTATGTACAAGATCACACCTGAATAACACTTCTAAAACACATAAATTGCAGACAATACATCAGACACAGAAGCTATCAAAAGGTCTGGGCTCATCTAATAGCATCCCCTCGGCCAAAATACACCCCACCAAAATACACCCCACCACCCCACCAATAATGGATTTAGTGGAGATTCCAACTTCCCTAAAAATGATTTTCTGCCTTTTTAGGAGGTTTCTAAGGATTCTTTCTTCAACGGCTTTTACAACGTTTTGTGTCCAAAGTGTTTGGAGGCGATCACTTCTTAGCAAGTCTTTTCCTTCACCAGACTCACCATAATGCTTAATAGCACGAAATACTGACAATGATTTTAAAATATTAAAAGTTTTACTTGCATTTTGGCCAACTTTGTGTAAGGCAATAATCACAACACGGTTTTCGTTACTACTCCACTCCATCTCTACAAGTTAACATACCCATTAACGCATGTATCGCCAGGCTCAATGTTCCGAAATATTATTTCATGGAAAAAACGATCCTTTTATCAAATATAATATCAGTAACAGCAGATGGAGCACCAGCCATGTTTGGGCGTAATCGCGGTTTTATAAGCCTTTTAAAACAAAATATAGGCAGCGTGTTTGCAGTTCACTGCGTCATTCATCGACAACATTTAGTAGCAAAAAATCTGAGTACCAGATTGCATCAATCTTTTCAATTCGACATAACCGCAGTGAACAAGATTCGTAGCAATGCGTTGAATTCTAAGTTATTTGCGCAGCGATGTGAAGAAAATGGCGAGGACTTTCATCGATTACTCCTTCACACTGAAGTAAAGTCGAAAGGCTCATGTTTGACAATATTTTTTTTAAATTTTTGAGACCGTTTTAGAGTTTTTGAATGCTAAAGATCCCATTTTGAAAGACAATTTAATCAAATGGAAACCAGAAATTGCTTGTATAACAGATTTGTTTACTGAATTTAATGAGGTTAACTTGAAGTTACAAGGTGACAGTCTGAATTTAATAAAAACAAAGTCCATCATTGCAGCTTTTCATGAATCTAATGAAGCAAAACGTTGGATGGTGCGAATTTTCCCAGTTCCCCAACTTGTCATTGACAAACATCCAGGTTGATGACGTTTTGGTCTACGTTCAACATTTAAATGTCCTTCATGTAGACTTTAAGACCAGGTTTGAGGATGTTTTGACTATGACAATACCACAGTAGATTATCAATCCATACGGTGACATTGAAGAATCGGATGCCATATTACAAGAAGAACTGATCGGAATAATCACAAACGAAGAACTTAAGGTGCAGTTCAGAAAGGGGTACCAGCAGTTCAGACTTCGGAAAGATATTCCTGTTGCTTATCCTGCATTATGGACTATCGCAAAAAAGTTTTTGTTAGCTTTTTCATCTTCATACCTCGTGGAAAGAGGTTTTAGCGCAGTTGACAATCTTCTTACGAAAAAAAGAAATCGAATGCAAATCACTGAACTATACTTCACTAATTTGAAGCCAAATATTGAACCATTGTTATCATAACATCAGGTTCATCCCTCTCATTAACAGTATTATTTGTGTATTAATTTTATGTAAGAATTTTACTAGGTTTTGATTTGTTTCGTTCCAAAGTCAAAATTGCTTCTTGTATTTTCAATAAAGGTATGAATGAAAATTGTACATGTTTTTCTTTTTGTTACAATTGTCTACTCTACAAAAATCCTATCAAGGTGAACAACACTGCGTCAGCTGTCAAAAACACATTTAAAGTAATAAAGTTTAGGGAAATGCATTATTAGGCAGCCAGGGGGTCTACGGACAACAAAAAAATCGGCAAGAGGTCTACGGGTCGAAAAAGTTTGAGAAACTATAGGTTAGCGCAACAATCGTCACATATTATACTCGTATAATAATATTTTGTTTATATCGAATAATATTAATCACCTAGTACTCGTATAAAGACACGTTATTAGTTTAATAACATGTTTGCGATTATTGTGAAACGCTTTTTTGCGGAAAAAAATCCCGATCATAAAGAGGATAAAAAATATCTCGCTCCTATACCTGTTCCATATATACGAGTATATATTAGTGTATTGCCACAAACAAAGTGTATTCGTTTGCGATTCCTTCACTGGTTTGGAAGTAGTGGAATTAAAAAAAAAAATTGATATTACCGTTTTAAAATAAAACGAAAGACGAATACGTTGTCAAAATTATTTCACGAGTTACAAATTTAATAAATTCATTGCGTTAATTTAATTAAATATTTTAGACATCTCGTGATATTGTTCTCAAAGTTTACCTTTTAAAAGAGAAGAAATTCTTGGAAATTTTATTTATTTTGTTTAATTAATTGTCACTAAAATGATCAAAGTCGATAAGTATATTCGTGGGAATCAATGTCAGAAAGTTGACGTTGATAAAATATTGAACGAATTTCTACCAAATATTTTGCAGCACCTAAAACCAAATTCAGAACTCATGGATATTGGATGTGGCGATGGAAACGTTACAAATATGATGAAAAATCGTATCGATTCTGATAATTTGCGAATAATTGGTGTGGATTTATCAAGAGAAATGATTTCATATGCAAACAAAAATTATAAAAATGACACGATGAAATTTTCACAAATGGATATATCTGAAAAATTAGATGATATTTGGAAGGGGCGGTTTGATTTCGTTTCGTCGTTTTACTGTTTGCATTGGGTACGTGATCATGGGTAAGTTGAACCCATTGTTTAATTCTCCGAATAGCGCATTCCCGAGAATAATTTTGATAAATTATATATAAATACTATAATAATTCCTTAATAATTATGTGGTTATGGTGTATTGTACATGCCGTCCTAGTTGGCAAGACACCTGTCTTCCGAACTGGAGTAGCTTGTTAGACTCTCATTGAAACTAAGATTTTTATTTAAAAGTTGTCCACCTGATTTCCACTTAAGATATTTTTAACATTTTTCTGATAGAAAGAGATTGCCATATAGCAATAAACTTGCCAGGTTATACAACTGAAGTGTAAGACAACAGTACACAGTAACATATATATCCACTATCCCGACCCTAGATTCCAGATATCGCCTATCATATATTTATATTTTACTTAAATAACCTACGTGGCCTAGTTGACCTGACCTGGCGATTACGAGTACGATTACCAGTATGATTACGAGTACGATTACGAGTACGATTACGAGTACGATTACGAGTACGGTTACGAGTACGGTTACGAATACGGTTACGAGTACGATTACGAGTACGATTACGAGTACGATTACGAGTACGATTACGAGTACGATTACGAGTACGATTACGAGTACGATTACCAGTACGAATACGAGTACGATTCCCGTTTGTAACGAATTTTATTAAAAAGTGTTCCAGTCTCGTTTTAACTTGAAGCCTCTTAACTTATTTCTGGTTGGCTGGAAGAGATTGCTAACGCCAGTTTGTACTGTATATAATAAAAGTGTAATATAAAATAGATCTCGAGTTACAAGGTTGTTCTTAATAATTCAATTAAATTTATTTACTCGTAGTATGCCGTTATAGAAATAAATAATAAATAAAAACTGTAACGTAAATTTTTTTTATGCATTATTTATTATGTATTTCAGTTATAAGAAAATATATATTTACTTATGTTAGTAGAAACTATTATTGAAACGAAAATAATTGTTAGAATCGTCATGTACTTTTTGTAATTCGTTTTAATGTGAACATACACGTATTGTAAGCAATACTTGCAGATTAATGTTCAATTGTAATCAATCCCATTGCTTACTGTTGGATATAAATAGCTAAAGGATTTAGTATGAAGTCGCCCCTCAATAGAATTATTATTTTTGAGTAAGTTAGAAATTGCAATGACGCACTGTTCGGTATAAAAATCAAAAGGGTTTAATATGAAGTCGCCCCTCAATAAGATTATTGTTTTTGAGTTAGCTAGAATTTCCTATACCCGACAGTTTTATTTATTTGCCAATCATCATAAAATTTGCAATATATTTGAATACAATTTTAATATATAAATTACAACCTGGCGGGGTTAATAAGTTATTGAAATATTATTGGATTACCCGGAAAGTATTATAATTTCTTATTGATATGCCAATGTCAAATGCAAAATTGCACCAAATGTTCGCGGACGGTGGTTTTCGATATTTTCAGTATCTCAGCAACGTCTCGTGTTGTAGAACGCTGGTAATTATCAAAGTCTTTATTTGGTTGTCATCAGTGGGAATCGGCCATCCAGAGCGGACCTCATCTTCGAATATCGTATAACCATTCGGACATTATTAAACTACGTTTTTGTTTATAGTTAAGGCATTAACGTTGTGGAGGTTTAAAGACATTGTGATTTAATTTTATCAAACACTGTTTATTCCACTTTTTTGTGACGGTATAACCGGGTTATACCGTCACAAAAAAGTGGAATAAATAGTGTTTGGTAAAAATAAATAACAATATTTTAAACTACGTTTGATAAACACGGTCATAAACACGGTCATAAACAAACACGTTTGATAAACTACGTTTGATACTGCACCGTCACCATTTTTTTCGTAGTGTCAATTTTTTTCCTTAGTTGTAGTAATAAAACATCAAACATCCTTAAACAGCTTATTTTTTTTCATCTTCAAAATGAGATATTTTGTGGTACTCCTGTCCCTAACGCAACGAAAAAAAGTCAAATGTTATTACAATCGAATTTGAAGCCATATATTCTTAGTACTTTGCTTTGAAGGCTAGCAGGGATAAATAAATAAAGTATGATGTTCGAAAAAAAAGCACTGTGGTCATATCATCACGCCCTCTCCCTATCGGGGTAGGCAGAGAGGAGACATGGCCAGAATTTTCTATCGCAACATTCATATTTATCCTCTTCTTCATCCATACACATTCTCATACAGCTCCTACGATTCCTTTGACTATCGCAGTAACTTCTTTTAAATTTAAAGTAATATATTTTTTAAGTTTTCTAAGTAAAAAGTAGTAAGCATACTTCTTTATAGTATACCCTCTTATCAACAATATCATACCCTCTAACCAACAATATCATACCCTCTAATCCACAATATCATACCCTCTAATCAACAAAAAATGTAACATCTATGATTGTGATTCGAAGCTTACTGTCAGAAAGTCGATACTGTGACCCTCTGAGGACCAAAATACTGCCTTTATTTTTAATACCAATGGCTTTTCATTGTAGCTTCAGCCCTGATTGCATGTCATACATTTATTATGAAAAATACCTTAATTTTACAGGTGTTTCTACAAACACCACAAGGTTGATCTACTTGATACATAACCAGGGTTGTACGTCCGGAGTCTCAGTCGGAGTCAGGAGTAGGAGTAGGGATATTTTGTCTATTCTAAATTCGACACCAACTTCTAATTTTTTTAACTTATTGGCTGCATAAATTACACTACGAAATTATGAACTATGTACCATCTAGCATAAATGGCGTGTACTATGATGAGGACTCTAAAAACTACATTTAAGTAGTTACGCCACGAAAACACGTAACAAATGGTTAGCAATATATGTAATATAATTGGAGTTTTTGGAATATAATTGGAATTTAAAATTTCTGAAATCGTTGTTGGAGTCGGAAACACAATAGTTCAGGCGACTCCACATCAACAATATGTTGTATATTTTTTTGCTTTTTATTTTAGGGTGGCTTTCAGAAATATCTACAATATGTTAAATAATGAAGGTGGGTGCCTTTTCAATTTCCCATTGAAACATCCCGTGTTTAATGTCTACGAGATACTTATCAAGGACCCCAAGTGGACAGATTTCATGAAGAACGGTTTCGAGGAGAGTTTTCCATATTTGTATGTATTTGAGGACCCTGTATCTGTTTGCACGGATATACTAAAAAAAGAAGGATTTAGTATTAAATGTTTGGAACTTAGAGAGTTTTCTTTCAAATTCGACGGAATATCAGATTTTATTGGTAGGTATTTCCAAGTCTCTTATTTGAAGTTATTAAATTTAATTTATAATTTTATCACATTTTTGCCGCCTAAAGTGAAAGCAGACAGGCTTATTTGTAGCAACCAGATTTATGTTGCATGGATTTATGTATGCAAAAATTAGTCAACACCTATAACTTATTCACATGGTTTACTTGAAAAATCGAGTGACCACATATTGATTTCGTCTTTGTAAAAATGGGTATTTCATAGTCTAGTTTTATTTGAAACATTTTTTCCATACAAGTTCATAAATAGCGGCTGGATATTATTTCTGATATGTATTCATATATGACGTTCGAAGACTATGAAAAGGCTTTTGATTCGGTCAAGAAATCCACTATTATGAAAGCCCTACTTATTCAAGGAGTATAAAAACACTATATAAGACTCTTCAGCAATATAAACAATAATACGTCAGCAATAGAAAACTTTCATTGAAATATCGATAAATTGCCAATAAGTAAGGGCATCTTAAAACCCATCCAAATATGTCAATTATGGGTTGTATACATAATATAATGACTCGTCAAATAATTGTGCTTGGTTTTTAATTTTTGTTGCCTTGTTTCAGTGTTGTAAAATTATATTGATGCATATGTTTCGTTATAAAATCAAAACCTGTTGAACTGAACGCCTAATAAAATTCATCTCATTTCATGCATTCACTGGTGCTTCCTCACATTCACATTCCTCCACAATCTGTACCTCTGTTGCGACATATCGAACATTATAATTTTTTTTCACATACATTAAATACGTAATTAAAACATCATTCATTAACATGTGAACATAAAAATAACCACAGTCAACAAAATAAATATAACACATTTTCTGAAAAAAAAGTCCTAGTCATCATTATATATTATTTACTTCAATGGTTGGTTACCTCTGTACATAAATTATTGCTATATTATATAGCTAGCTATAGTATGTAGTAGGTATTGTAAGCAAGTTGCTGGTTCAACGGATTGACATTTTTGTGTGAAAAATGAAATGAATCATTGTGATCAACAAGATTTTAAGTTTTGGTAGGGGGAACTTGATATCTACATTTTATATTTTTATCTTTGGGGAGGGGGGGGGGGGGGCTTAGCGTGGCTTAAAATGTTGAGAATAAATGGCCTAGAGAGTAAGCTACTAACGACTTCTAAAACAAAAATATTTGTCTCAAATGTATGAAGGGGGAGAAAGAGGTAGAGTGGCAAACGCATTTAAGGATTTTGACTGCATGAAATGTACAAGGTATGAGAAATAGAACAGCTTGTATGACGAGATGAACAAATAGGGAAGAGGCCAAAGGCTGTGTATGAGGAGAGAAAATAGTGGAAATCTGTCATATTTGCCTACCTCAAAGAGACATGACGTGTGGTATGCATGTTCAAATATGTACCTAAGTCTCACTGCACCTAAGTATTCATTCGGGTTTTTGTTTTTAGCATTTTTTTTCGCCGTCAATCCATTCGTAAGGAGGCTGCCTGAAAATAAAGTGAAAGAATTCATTAACGATTCATTGGCGGCTTACTACACACTGCCAAATGTTCAGCTCGGGAAAGATTCAACTGGAAAAATAAATGCAGTCACATTATACTATGAGCTCGTGATTGGATATATCACGAAGTAATATTTATATCGTTAAGTGAAACAATAAAAGAGGTAAAACATATGAAAACATAAATGTATAAATCTGAAAAATAAATAATTAAATAGTAAAAAAGAAAACAAAGATGATTGAAATTTAAACATATACATAAAACTATACTGGAGCTTTCGTTTCTAAAAAATGAACAAATATAAATTATTTCGTAAGCCATTTAGCGAAACCTTAAAACCGGGATGTGAATTATTAAATGTATCGATCATGTTGTCATACGTTTGATAAAAATTACAAATTTTTGATATAACTGAATTTATGTATTTCAAGAGTTTATTCTTTCGTCATGTAATTTGCTCGAGTAAAAATATCTTCACGTCATCTAAAAAAATTACAAGTTTATATTAGATAAATTGTGATAAAATGTTATTTATGCGTGGCCTTCGCAAGTAATCACTATATATGATCGGACACCCCTTATGCGCGGACAGCGCGTGGTATGCGAAGCGCTTGCAGGCCGTGACGTTCTCATCTTCTGGAACGTCTACTTTGTTCTTATTTCGACAAACTTCTACCTGCCAATGAGGAATCTCTTCACCCTGCTCTTCACCGAAAACGCAAGAATCAAACTGGAATCTACGAGGATTGAGCGGCAGTCATCCACCTACTTTACAGTATTTGTACCGGCGCTGTACAACATTATGACATACGAGTATGAGATCGAAACTCTAAAATTTGTTAGTATACAGCAGACTGGGCTGACATGTCTTTTGTGGTTAAAATTAGTTTTTTTTCTCTAGCGCCATTACATTAAATCAATGCTTCGTTTTCGAAGACGAAGACGACGATGATGATTTCGAAGATGATATTTTCCAAAGTGTTAAATATTTTTGAAAATTATACACTGTTTTTAAAATAAATTGTCTACTTATTACTGCCCGTATTTTCTTGTTTTCTATAATATACCATATACTCGACCGTATTTATCTGATGGCTGTGTTAGTTTAAATAAGTGTACGGTTTATCTAACATTTTATTTGAAATGAATACTGCCAACTCTGTCATTTAAAAAAAAATGTTTTTAAATATAAGATAAAAAAGATACATTTTTAATACGCTGACATATGGTAAAAATATACATATTTAAAATATACAACTGGAAATATCTGGAAGCTCGTAAAGAGAGATGGAGCGCAGAAAATGCCTGAAGGTTCCCCGCAACAGCAAAAAAAATACAAAATTTCTGGAGCGTCAGATACCCTAATAAAGGATATGCGGTCCTCAAATGATCTTTTTATCTTAATAATTGTCATTACTAAATCGGAAATTTTTGTGAAGCCAAAATTGCAATTAAAATTATTCGCATAAACTCGCAGAAAGAGACAAACTTCCCACCCATTGTGTTGTTATCAACGACTAAAAAGTGTTTGTAATGTGATCTGAATTAGACCTGAGAATCTTTACACGATAAATAAACTGCCGTTAAACGATTCACACTTTCGCCATACTTTTCGAAACCGTACTTATAAACATTCCTCAGGCCACTGGAATATACGATGGTTCTCCTACGCACAATGAAATTAATCGTGCAATTCCCAATTTGAAAAATTGGAAGTTTCCCAATAAGAAATATACGAGTATGTTTGGGCTGGTATAGCTGGTATTACATTCAGCAACATGAAACCCGTCGGGAGCTCGAGACTTTCCTCTCTTATCTTCTTTATACATAATTCCAATGGTAACCTAAGCATCAAAAATCTTTAACGGGAATGTATTCTTTAAACTACCACAGCGATCCTTTCCTCATCAAATACTGTGTTCATTTTCAATTTGCATTCTTTCCTAATGTGTTCATTCCTTATTCTGCCATACTAATTCAAAATTATTTTTTTTTGTATTTTTTTATTATACTGTCGTTGTATACATTACAACCTGGCAGATGAATGTCATGTAACAATATTTTTCTACCGTTCAGGAGTTTAAATAAGACCTTAAGTAAAAACTAGATTGGAATACTTTTTTTTTTAATCTGGGTTCCTACGAGAATTAAACCTGCAACCCCTGAATATAAATGGCATACCAACTAGGTCATGAAACTCTATAGGCAAGAGAACTCTATAAAAAATATTTTTTTAAATATGTTTTATAACTGTATATGTGTTGCCATATGACAGCCACTTGCGAATGAATATGACAGCCAACCAAATTGCGAATTGTAAGATTTTATTAACTTTAAAGCATTTTTCACTGGAAAAAATTTATAAAAACTATCAAGGAAACTTAAGACTGAGCCTATCAATGAAAATAAAGGAGAAACTAAAATACCACAATTAGTAAATGTTTATTTTATTTTCTTAAATTTCAAATAGTAGTACAGTAATCTTAACTGTTTTAAATTTCAAAATGTGGTATAATGTTGCGACCTTTCTAAAGTGCAAAATATGGTTGAACACAGCGATCGTTCCATACTGTAAAGTGTGATTCAACACAGCGATCGTTTTAAACTGTAAAATATGGTTCAACACAGCGATCGTCCAAACCGTAAAATGTAGTTCAACACAGGGATCGTTCCAAACTATAAACATGGTTCACCACAGCGATCGTTCTAAACTGTAAAATATGGTACAACACAACGATCGTTCCAAACTGTAAAATATGATTCAGCACAGCGATCGTTCCAAACTGTAAAATATGGTAAAATACGTGCCTTGTAATAACGATCTTCGTGGTAATGTAGGTAGAACCATGTCTTCACTTAGCAGATTTCTGGTAGTCCTCAAGATTTTACTTAAAAAGAGAATGTTTCTAAGCTGTATTTTATCACAAAGGTTTTTTATCATATTTCCGGTTGTGCTATATACGAACAAAAAGCTATTGGAATACACGGTATTAATCCAAAGGGCAATCCTTAAAATAATGTCGACTCAAGTATGAAAATCAGATGAGAGGATTCACATACTACAGATGGTACGTAGTATTGTATTATATTTCTGTTTTATGCAGTACAATCTCGCGGGTTCATTGCCATGTGGAAATCTTTTCAAATCAACCAGAGCAAAAATGTATGGCACTATTTTTTTAAATGTGGGTCAACAAATGCAAATTGAAAACGCATCCTCCAAGGTGGAAGACAGGCATATTACTCGTTGTTATTGTTGGGCCTCTTAGTCGAGGATGCCATCACCATTCCAACGCCAATTCAATTAGAAAGTGAAGCAGTGTCGTGGTTTTTTTAAGTGAGTGAGTTGTTGCACATCAGCAAACTCACCGGCCATACTGGATCCGATGAAACACTGAAGTGAGATGACCGGAGCATACCGGCATTTTTTTTTAAGAATACCTATGACCGAAGTCATATGTATCCTTATACCGTCGAATACTAGACGGAGAAAATATATGTGTAATTTGAGAGGAGTAGGACAGCGCGGGGTTCAAACCGACGCGACAACCTTCCGAACGAATGTCCAGCGCGTTATCGCGCGACCATTCACCTCAATATAGGCATATTACTAACTAGGCAACAAACGAGGGTTTCAATAATGTGCAGATATTTACTCGTACATTGCAGCGTATTTTCGTTTTTTAAATTTAAATACTTACATTTTTTTATGAAAATTATGTTAGGTGCGTCGTACTATGCTCTTTCGATTAACTAAAAAGGCATTTAAACAAGCCTCAAGTGAAAAGCTGAATGCAACCATTTTAGAAAATCTTGATTTCAACGAGAAACAGGACCGCTACAGCCCGTGTCGGAAGACAGGCATTTAACCAATTAGACCACGGAAGATGTTAAAGAGGCCTAAGTGAAAAACAGACTGATATCATTTTAAAGTAAATTGGATTCTAAGAGCAATCGAACCCATAACCCCCAAATTGGAAGGTGACAACATTCAAACTTAACAATTGATGTTGTCAACGCTGGGCCACGTTTCTTGCGGGAATCGAATAGACAGATAAAAATGATCAATTGTGAAAATAAAATTAATTGAATATAATACATAAAGAAATATATATATATATATATATATATATATATATATATATATATAATATATATATTATATATATATATATATATATATATATATATATATATATATATATATATATATATATATATATATATATATTGTATATATATATATATATATATATATATATATATATATATATATATATATATATATATATATATATATATATATATATATATATATATATATATATATATATATATATATATATATATATATATATATATATATATATATATATATATATATATATATTTATATAATATATATATATATATATATATATATATATATATATATATATATATATATATATATATATATATATATATATATATATATATATATATATATATATATATATATATATATATTATATATATATATATATATATATATATATATATATATATATATATATATATATATATATATATATATATATATATATAAATATCTTAAACCTACTGTGTTGGGGTAGGCAGAGAGAACAAATTACCACTTACCAATCGGACACCTTTATAATACAATTAAGCGTATAAATACCTTGACTCATGGTTTTTTTTCTTACAATATGACTTATGATATATTATGGGTTCGAAATACACCAGCACGTGGTCTGGAAGAGCGTCGTGTTTCGGCATAAATCCGTGTTGTGATTCCGGAATGATGTTGCGCGAGTATGCTTCGGATGAGAGACGATCGAGAATTAATAATTTGGTTTTTACCTGGTTCGGGGAATGTATTGACGTCTGCGTCTGCTAAATCTTTAGTAGGCATTGTAGATAGCGGTAAGGGCAAATGGCTTTTTTGGGAAGTTTTCTTACAGTAAAATTATTCATTTTATCAAGGCCTGAGGCTTTCTTGTTGTTGAAGTTACCAATTGCTTTTTAATGAAGTGTGAGAGGGGTTTGAGAAGTCAGAGTTCGGCGAGAATATATTTATTAGGGAGTTGGCGAAGTTTGCTGCATGATCCCGAACAGAGAAAACGGTGCCACTTGGTCCTAGAAGAGAGCTGGGTTTGATGGGGGTGTTTTTGAGGAAACGGGTTAGTTTCCAATTTTGGCTCTTTACGTATTCGAGGGAATCGATGAAGTCACTCCATTTCTCATTTCGATGCTTTTGTAGGTCGTGTTTGTTTAATAAGACGGTTGTATATAAAGGAGAAGATGTGCGTTGCCACAGCTTATTGGCTTTATTTTTCTCCACAATCAATTATTTGATTTGTGGAGTAAGGTTTAACTTCGGGTCTGACTTTTGAGACGGATAAGAGAGATGATTTTATGGTGAAGGGGAGATCAGTGACAACGGCATCGATCGAATCTGAGACGGGGAGAGTAGTTGAGAATTTAATGGTATTGTCAATAAAGGTTGCGAAGTGCCCCCACGAGGAGATGTGGCGTGGAAAAGGTGAGGGAGTAAAAGGTGGAAAGCTGTCCGTCAATCGGTCAATTTGGTCTGAAGATTGGTTTGATATGGGATATCATTATTGTTGATGCATTATTGTTGATG